>JANRGW010027182.1:0-46877 GCA_024733675.1 Psilopsiagon aymara | reverse complement strand
GCTAGCCCTGCTCCCCCCCCCCACCAGCAGCGACACCCCCACCCCAGCCAGAACGGAGCCTCTGTGGCACCAGTGTGCTCTGCTCATACAACACTGTTCTTTTTTTCTCACCTGGCAATAACTAACCGGTTTGCAGTTGCCCGGCAAGGGCTATATGGCATTTTCTGGCTTCAGGTGCAGCAAAGTATCCCCATCTGTCCTGTATGTCCTGCAACAAAAGCAAAAAGACCCAAAATCTTATGGGATAAGAGGTTGCTGTGAAAACTCTGTAATCAGTGGAGCCTGATGATTAAGAGCCAGAGCAGAATCCTGACACCAATAGGAGCATCTGTGTTGTCCGGAGGCGCTGTGGTACCCTTAACTAATTTAATGCAATTGCACAGCTGTTTAAAACTGCTATTCACCAGTACAGACAATTGGGGGTAATAACCAGAACAGTAAAAGCGTCTAACGGGCAGAACAAACATGATAAATAACTTTCTTGCCATACACTCCTGTCTTTCAGTCCTCGTACGGAAGCACATGCTGCTGTGCACTAGGAGCCTGCCCCTCCACTTCTCAACAGTTACAGTTTGCTGCTTTAGAAATTATCCCATAGCTACAGTTGTGGTAAGCTATGAGGCCTAGGAATAAAGGCCTCAAAACTAAGATGAGGAATACAAAATATACTTTGCACTATTGCCTGGAAGTGTGCTTGGCTTTGCAAAGGCTGAGAAATAATTCTCCCACCACCTGCAAAATGAGAAGCGTATATGAGGTCTGCACCAGAGTTAAAGCTCATCACTTACCTGGTGTGGTACGTCCAGGAGGAGACTCAAAGCCCCAAGGATCTCTACACACGTATTTTGATTATTTTAGTCACCCTTCTCTTGAAAATGAGATATGTTACATTTGTGTCCCTGCAAGTCACACATCAGTAGAGCTTTGCATACTTGCTATGCTTGGGCCCTGCAGCCCACGCAGGGCACCAGGCAGATTTTTTGAACTCTAGGAGGGCTGGCCCTTGCATGCTGATGTCCAGACCAAACAAACTAAACCGAACAAAACGTCCTGAGGTACACTCTAAACAGCTCTCATGGAGTCAGAGAGAAGTACTGCCTGGATGTAGGCAGAAGGGAGATGCTGTTAGCACTCAGTGTGGCAAACACCGTGGAGCTGCAGCTCCACTCCATGTGCTGAGAGTGAGAAAGCTCAGCAGCAAAACCCCAGAACTTTCTAACCTGAAAACTACTGTGAAAGGTGTTCTGCGTGTACACTGCCCAGCTGGAGACAGAAATGGTGATAAAGTTCACCTGCCTCTATCACTAACCAGCCCCTTAAAAACTGCATTTGATTTGGAAACAGTGCTCACTGGGCAAGTCAAACCTGTTCCTGTCCAGCAAATGCAGGCTACTGCTGCAGCATATTCAGCACGTGGCATCTGGATGAGCATCAGTAGGAATTTCATAGGTCTGCTCAGGCAGCACGGTGGCAGGGAATGGATCAGTAGGTAAAGCAGAGAAGTGCATAGTACCCATAAATCATAAATAGAGATTTAATTACATGCTTGGTTAATATTTACAAACATTGAAGTTGTTAGATATGTAAATAAAACACAGAAACAAGAGACAGGAGCTGCAGTAGCCAAGCAAAGCCAAAATATAACAGGTTGGAGTATTTATTGTGAACTGGCATATGTCTGGAGTAGGGAACAGAGACACACTATATAAACTGAAAGAATAAATAAATAAATATTGACATTGTTCTACACCTGTTTAGCCTCTGGAGACCAGTGATTTGTGGGACCATATGTTGGACAAAATGAGACTGTTCGTTGATAATTGTAAATGTGGTGACCCCTTGCAAACTGGATATTAAAAATATTAAGTAAATGGCACATTTTAATTACACAGTAAAGAGGCTGTTCTCCACCATTAAAAGACTGCAGCTGTCAGGAGGAATTGATCATATGACAGAAGGTAACATTTACTGGATAGTAGACCTTGGAAAATGACATCACAAATGATCTTTAGATTCTCAAACAAACACATTCAGTTGAGACTTGGTTCAACTATGAGGCTTCAGTCTCTCTGTCTTTCTAAGCTAAGACAATCTTTATCTGTTCCTTATTTACTATAGAGCTATTTTGGTTTTTATTTTTGTTTTAATCTACTTTGCAGTATTTAAATGTCAAATGAAGTGTTATTAAATGAGAAACTGTAAACGATGGATTTTGGAATTGGAAGTCAATACATTTGTTATTCTTTTTACCAAAGGTATCAAGTAAGTTGCATAATTACCACAGTATTATATCATCTTTGTCAACATAAACAGAGCTTTATATCAGCTTTGAAAGTGCCATTAGTGAGCAACTGAGCGTGCGGACTCCAAAGAAGAGCAGCCCAGGAGGAGCTGACAGTATTCACAATGCCTGATGAAGTTGCATAAGGAAATGAAGTAGAGATAGGTAGCCAGTAGTCACCAGCAGAAATGCCCAGTGCTCTCATGTAAATGCTTCTACATCTGAGGCAAAGGAGAGAAACTGCAGACAGTTTTTGTATCTTCCTTCCTGCCTACTGTGACCCGACTTTAAGACAAATGTGTGAACGTAAAACAGCAGCCCATGTGGGTTGATTCTTCTGATGCAGAGAAACCCTTCTATACACAGGGTTTGATTTTCCCTCCCCTCCACTTCTGATTTTATGAAGTGCATATTCCTTGTCTCACATTGCGCCGATCCTGTGATGAGGCACTTGCAGAGTCTGAAGGTTGGGGCAAGTGAAATAAGGAGCTGGAAGAAAGCATGCTGCTATTCCATTGGAAGCAAAGGGGAGTGTAGGCCCATAGAATACTTCTTCCTTCCCTTCCTTGCTAACATCCAGCACCTGCAGGTCAAAGCATACAAAATATTTCAGGGATCACAGAAGAAAGATGAAACAAATTTGCTGGCACACACCGCATGTATTAACCGCAACAGAAAGGTAGTTTCAGCTCATTTTTAGACTGTATTTATGGATCTGGTGATGTATTGGTGTCCTCATCACCCAAATCTTAATGCTAATCCAGGCACTCAGTAGAAGACAAGTGACACTGGATCCTGCTTCCTGGCAGCAGAAAGTGCAGCCATGCAAGGTACTCTGCAGAGGTTCTACTGTTACCAAAGGGCATGAATCACTTGTCAGCTTGGTGGTATATAGGGAGCAAGGGAGCTCTGTGAAAGTTGGGAAGGCCAAATAAATGACAGAAAGAAAATGAAGATGAGTGGAAAAAGTGGAATTTTTTTCTTCCAAAGTAGAGCGCAACCTCAGTTTTGCTGTATTTGAAGATAAAAGGGTTAGTTTTGCTGGTTAAAGCCAGGCACTCTGCCAACAACTGAGAAGGGGCAGTGCACACAGCTCTGCCAAAGCACTCATTATACTTCTTTTTCCTTTAATACATGGATTGTCTCGGCAGGCTGCTAAGTTCATGACTGGTTTGGGGATGTGGACAAATGTCCATTTAAGAAAGCAAGATCCCAGGACCATTTGCACTTTTCACTAAGCAGTATTTAAACCCAGGTGCAATGCCTGCTGAACACAAAAGAGCATGTTGGTGGAGTACAGCCACCACCTTGATATTGTGCTATTACTCCATCTGAAGCATTGTATGTCAGCTAACGGTATCCTGAGCCAGACTGAATGACTTTTTCTAATAAGAATTATTAGGTATGGTATCCAACAACTTTGTAAAACACAATTATGCTATGACAAGAACATGGTTTTACCTGCTTATCTGTTTTTTACAAACACATGCTAATAAGTGTTTATTATAAGACCAGCAGCTCAATATCTAATACACTGCCTTTTTATGCTAAGTCTAACTTGTAGTCTTATGGGACAGTTTGGAGGTGAAATCCTAAAATCCAAGAAGTTGGAAGCTAATAAAAATTTTGTTTATCAGCAAAAGTGCAGAAACTGAGATGTAAACAAGAGTTTCTGTCTGTAACTGCCCAGCTGGTCACAAAGCAATGGCTGTGGTGCAGATTTGTTTCACTCAAACACTCAGGAAGATAAGAATTCCCAGTTTCTGTACAGGAATACCTGAAAGCCATGGATCTGCAGGCAAGCTGCTCTTATACAAGATGAGATAGCAGAAGAGTTTGTTGGACAACCTATTGCCTACCGCAGAGATCAAAAAACTTCCATTCAAGCTTTGAAGCAGTAAGCGCTAGGGCAGCTTGCTGGCTGACTGAACTTTGACAAAGAACAACTTGTTAACTCTGGCTGCTCTTCAGAAAGACAACTTGGAGAAGAAAGAAAATGAAATCATAACATCCGCTGAAAAAAATATTAGCCTGTGCTCCATCATTCATTTTTGCAACCCTTTTACTTTTGGAGTTGCTTATATATAGAGACACTATATACCCATTATTTTATCCAAACCTTGCCTAAGGAAAGACTCCTCAATCCTGCTTTACTAGAATATCGTAGAAGAATTGCATCTACTGGCTTGTCTGGAAATATTTTTAATATCCATAGTATTTCCTTGCTGTGTTTATGCAGATTCAGTGGTTTCCTGAGAAACATCCTTAATCTCTCCATTTCATATGCATTTTTCTTTTTGAATAACCTCTGTGCAAAATGTATCCTTGTGAAATTATTGGAAAAGACTTTAAAAGAAACCTTAATCACTCACCTGGATACATGCCAAAGGCTCATTTGTCCAAATCGAATAGCCACCAACTAAATATATTCTACCATTGTGGACAGCAACTCCAGACTCATTTTGACCTAAAGCAAAGAAAGAAAATAGAAACTACTTTCAGTTTTTAATTAACCCTTTTAACACCAAATGCTGGAGTTCTGTAATAAGATGCAAATGCACCTGGCAGTAATTTGACTGTTTCAGAACTCACAACATGGAAGAGTGAAGGTGAAGCATGAGGTCTGTTTTTTGCTCTCTGCAGGAGCCCTGTACGGTGCTGTCCAGAGAGATACCCCAGAAAAGCAATAAACTGAAGCTGTGCAGGGGACCATCTGCTGCCTCCTCAATGACACAGGTTTTTGTATGTGTGTATTTCCTAGCTGATAGGCAAGCTCTCCAGCTGCCTCTCAGCTACTATCACACATGAACATCCGGATAGACACGCAGGCCGAGAGAGCTGAACGCTCTTCACGTTCTGCTCACACCTGTTCACCCCCCTGTTCCTCCAGGTACAAGGATGGTGACAACTGCAGAAGCTGCTGCGCAGCTCATCCCCATAGCAACAGCCTCCTGAAAAAGTTTAGAAGTTTTGAAGGACAAATATAGCCTTAAGAAAGTCTGCATTACACAGTGCAACAGGCACATTTATCACCAGCTGCAGAGATGCAAATAAGGGCTTACATGGCTTCTTAAGGCACAGGTTACACAAACAACCCATCAGGTTGTATCAGGAGAGGCTACTATCTCACAGCATTTAGTGGTATAAGGTCAGCTCCGGAATGAGGGTCTCTGCAGCGCCAGGGACTTTGGAGCTGCGAATCAGATGATGTCTTTCTCAAAGGCTGTCAATGCCTCCAGATTATAAAATTAAATAATAAAAATAATGTAAAATAAAAACTGGAGAGCAAAAAAGATATGAAAAACTAGTTCTGTTTGACAATGTGTATCTCCTTTTTAGTCTATGCTTCTCTCTCCAGTGTCCATCAAATATTCTGATGACTTAACTCAGAAATTAAACAACCCTGCTCCACATCCCAGAGATTAAGAAAGCCAATGAAATATCTTAAAGAATGAAGCTGCCACTGGAACAGCTTTTCAACCTAACAGGAGGAAAATGACATAAGGTGACTGTCTTATTTGTCAGACATTCATTGCTCTGACATGCTGTTTCTAGCTAGCCTGAGCTTCTAGTTAAGCTCCTACACCCTTTGTATCCTTTTCAGCGGTAGATCTCAGAAATCAATGCAACTTGAAACTGAAAGGGATGAAAAGTGAGTTGGCTCAGTCCTAGGACTCCTGTAGCAGCCAGTACTGTTACTAATTGAGCTCCAGTTCTGCTGCACAAGAGAATGGCCCCACCATTAATGCTGTCCTGTCCTAGAAATCCATTCTCTGCTGCGAAGCTGAAGTTGGTGCTACTCTGGGAATGTGTCACATGCCGGTCCCTCCCAGGGATTAAAGGGGGTCATACATCTGGGGATTGTATCAGGTGGGTGGCAGAGAAACTGGGTGGATTGTGTGGCAGGGACAGTGAGTTACAATGCTTTGCAAGTTACTGCTGTAACAGTTCTTCCTTATGACAGTGAACTTCACAGATCCTGTAGCTAACTGAGCTGCTCAGCTCAACCCTGACTTGACAGAATTCCAACAAAGACATCTCCTTTCAGGTAATTTATTGCAGAATGGTTTGGGTGGGAAAGGACCTTAAGATCAAGTTCCAACCCCCTGCCATGGCAGGGACACCTCAACCTAAATCATGTTCCCCAAGGCTCTGTCCAGCCTGGCCTTGAACACTGACAGGGAGGGAGCATTCACCACTTCTCTGGGCTGCCTGTTCCAGTGCTTCACCACCCTCACAGTAAAGAGCTTCTTCCTAATATCCAATCTGAACTTCCCCCAGTATGAAACAGACAGACTGCGGTCCAGTTACGCTGTCTGAATGCTAATGCCAAAACAAAGTGTTTTTTTTTAAATCAGAGCCATGGCCCAGACTGTCACACAACTGCCAACGGCATCTATCCACTATGTGAGAAACTGGAGTGCTATGGCACAGAGGTACAGCGAAGGGAAATACCTGACAAAGGAAACCCCTATGACATTGCATTTTAAAGCTTACAAATATGCTCTAATAAACCATCTACAAGAATGCAGCACTGCAAGTGTTCTTCCCCCACCTGCTAATTCTACTTCCTTTAGTAGGCAGGATGCAGAATCTAAACAATCTCATCCTTGGGATTCTGCAGTAGCTACATTTTCAACTACATTTGCATAGCTGTCCCACTAAGTGAACCTGTAACATTGTCTCATTGTCACCACTGCAACTAACTATACAGTCAGGAAAGCACAACCTGTTCCTTTTCCAGCCACATTCTTCAACCCAGACACGCAGTGAGCTGTGTCTATTTGTTGCATAAAGTGTCAGAAAAGTGACGGTTAATGGATTTCAGTGGAAGTTTTCCCCCCCAGTGCTAGCAGAAAGCACTACAAACTGATGTTATCACGGTAGAGGCACATCTGCCTTTTGTACTCTCAAATAGGGAGCTAAACCTGTCACTGCTGGCAAGTTTCTGAAGAATCAAAAATAAGTACTGGTAGTACTATTTTTGATGGTTTAATCTTTTTTTCTTTTTTAATCTTTTTTAAAACCCCCTATTTGATGGTTTAATTATTTGTGCCTTTTTAAAAATGTAGCCTACGATGTGCTAAAACAAATGTTTTGCAGAACACCGAACGCCAGAACAGTAATCAAGTGTCTTGTTGGTCAATGATGGTCCCTAAATCTGAAGTAATTGCAGCAAAGTCATTGAGTTCCACATACTAAAGGCATGTAAAGGGACAAGAAATTACGTTTTATTTTACTAGTAGGGATTTTCCCCTTCTGGTGTACAATACTTACCTGTCAACATGTTGAAGCTGCAGCGTGTCCACTGGTCAGCATCTATGCTGTAGGAGTCTATGTGCCGAACCAGGATTCGATCGTTGTTGTAGTCAAGATCATTCCCGCCCAACACGTAAAGTTTCCTTTGGACAGCAGCCATGGAGTGATACACTCTCCTCTGCAACATCGGGCTACGGCTTAACCACTTATTCTGGAAAGAGACAGAACTCGCCTCAGCACTGCTCAGAAACATACCCATTGCAGCAGTAAAATAATAGTAGCATGTTGCTGGTGTTCTCCTTGCCCTTGGCCTGAAATCACAACTGAATATACTTGTGTTGTTCACATGTTAAATGTGTGTTGGTTATAACGCTGACTAGACATACTGGACTTTCAACACATGGTTACAGTTCTCACATTTAAATTCACTAATTTAGTAGTATTTCTTGCTCTGTATTTTTTCTATTTAGCTTGTCAGGTTTCAAAGCTTTTTTCCTTCTTTGTGATTCAGCAGCAAATCCTCCTTAAGGAAGACTATTAGACGTCTCCTTTGTATACAGTGCTAAAATTATCTGTACCAACTAGTTCTGTTATGAGAGAAGGGAGATTCTTCTACCTTTCGTTATTCAGAGGCTTATTTGATCTTATCCTTAGGGAATGAAGCAATCAGGAAAAATAATTTCCTAAAGAATCTTCTCAAATGATTAATGTATTTGGTTTAATGCTAACCCTTTATTTGTGGGCACTCACGAAGTAGTGTCTTTTTGCATATTTATCTTTTTGGTTAACAATATTCAAGAATTATACCTGTTCAGGGAGGGGCAGGAAGGCACAGAAGAACAGGGATTAAAGCACAGCATTTTAAACCCAAGAAAACAATTGCTTCTGCTATGCTTACCAAATCAAACAACCTGACAATGACTGAGATTAATTGGTTTAAGTGAAGGAAGTTAAAATCTGTGATGAAATTCTTTGCGTTACATGTGCTATCGCTTGCGGTAGCTCAATACTACTTAATACTACTGCCTGTTAACCTTCGCAATATATAGCTATACAATTCAATGTCTAATAGTTGAATATTAGGCATTAATATTTGCATTAGTAGTCTGCTCTCTTAACATCAGACTATAGACACCATCTGCTTTGCAAAGCCTGCCTGCATCCCCTGATTATATCTTTAGCTTCCTCCACTGCAGTGCCTGCCAGGTGAGCCGCAAAGCACTGCAAAGGCAAAGAAACAGAGGGGCCTGGTGGGGTCACTTCTAATAAGCCAGCGTGTGAATACTAATCAGTGGTGGGGAAGCAGAGGTCACCCCAGCCGGCTTGTTGGCAGGTAGCTGTGTGCTCTGTGGCAGATGGCAGGCATTATCGACTTGCCACAAAGGCCTCGCGCAGAAGCAAGCAGTGGTGCTGAATGATAGAGTTATTGAGATTCTGTGCGAGATGCAAGCAGATGTGATGGTTTCCAGTACCCACCATAAACAATATGCCAGCAGAATTTTTAAAAAGAGCTTGTGTGTACAAACATGGAGTGAACCTCATTTGAAGAATGCGAGCGCACAGTTCCTCCGTAACTCTTTACACGCCAGGCCAGGCTTCTTACTGTCAGCATGATGTGCTGAAGTAGCCCTGCCACTGGTATTTTGGGGTGCAACTTTCATGTCAGCGCATAAAAAATCAAAGCCAAAGATATACACAACAGAGAGTATCTAAACACATGTTCCGCTCATGAGCAAAGTAAGGTTGCTGCCTGTAATTACTACTTGGATTTAGGATGAATTGGCATTTGTATAATCGATGCGTAAAACTGCACCTCAAAAAGAAAGAGGCAGGTGTGTCACTGCCTGCTTTCTGCTTCAGGACCTGTACATTTAGAAAGGCAGTGTGAACCACACATAAGAATCTCTTGGCACAATCTGGTTCCAAATACAGCAATCAAAGCCCCTATCCTACAATCAGAAAAGTCAATACCCTTCCAGGTGGGTGTAAATCAGGCTATGCAACTCTGATTGCAAGCTTAGGACTTTTAATTCCTAATACAAGCAAAAGGGCATAACCATGCCCTAACCCTCTGAAATGGTTACTGAGCCATGCTAACCTAATCAAAACACATACATAATGTATGAAATAATCCCTAAAAGATATTTTAGGTGCTTGGGTAATGAAATGATAGGTACCCTTGCAGCCAGCAGAATAAGGATTGGCCAGGTAGTGTAGTTCTGAAAGTATGCAGAAAATAAAAAGGCTGTATATGAAATTTAAAGCAGAAATCCCAGTGACAAGCAGCAGTTTTGTGACATTGACTTTAAGTATACATTGCCCAGGGCTGCTGGATTACACAAAAAATGAACAAGCAAAATAAACACCGATAAATACAGGGGATTTAAAGCACATTCTTGTATTTAATCTAAGATGTTTCTCATGCCTATGGGCTTAAAAAACATAAGAAGTCAGTTTCTCCATTACTCCGTTAAACTCATATACATACAAAGTGGATTTAAAACATCACTAATTCAAATGCTCATTATTTTTAGTCTTACAAAATCATTGTATTTATTTGCTAAGAGACCTGACTGAAGCAAAACATATGAGAAAACACACACACAGATACCCACCTGCTTGGGATCATAGACCATGAGCCTGTTTTGATATTGTGCAGTATTTGTTACTCCTCCTATGAAAGAGTTTATACAGGTTACATTTTTTCACATAAGCAAAACAAGGACCAAGAGCAGGTACAGCAAAATAACAAATTCTAGGGCTCATTTGCTGACATAATTACATTGCATAGCACCACTTATGCTTACATTCCACTGCACTTTTTAATCTGGTTACAAGAGAACAACTGGCACGTTTGTCAAACATCTAGAAATGCAAAATAGCAACAACAACCCTCCCCCACACACACACACACACACTTCCTCTGTAAAGCTAATTCTATGGGCTAAAACTGAGATAAAAATTGATCTGTTTATACATGACTGTGCATCCAGCTGTTGTCAAGACCTGAAGATAAAACTCATCCCTGTTCAAGAAGCGCACAGAGTATGACACCGTTTAAAGGAGGAGGAGGTGGGCTTTGAGTCTGAGAGAAGGAAGAGGTCAGAGAGGAGCTCTGCCTAATAAGGACTGTGATGTGGGACACTGTCACCAGCTGGAAAGCATAATGCAAGCCTGTACAAGTGTGCTTACCTACGTATTTGACAGAAATCCTGTATTACAGAGAGAACATCACCTGGCTTAGTTGTAGACTTAATACTGGGAGGTTCCTCCGTAGTCACCAGAAGCCACATTACCATTCACTCTTTGATAATGATTAAGCAAGATATAAAGCACCTCAGAAAAGCCCAGAATAACATCTGACCCCAGTAGATGCCGCAAACCAGCTATTTAGCTCAATACAGTATACATTTAATGCCCAATCATGCTGTTCTCCCTTGTTTTAAATGGCAAATCTCACTGCGGGAAAAATTCTTCAGACTCAAATCTCTAATCCTCCCTGCGTAAACATGTTCCAGAGGGTGCTCAAGCCTCCTGGGGACATGGTGTCACTGCAGCATAGCCACAGGTCCCAGTCTCCTCGCTGACACCACCGTGGGCCACAAATGACACTTGAGATCCGCACCCCACCTTTCCTCCTCCCAGAAGGGCTGGACACAACCAGGACATGCCAGTGGTTACAAACCAGTAAAATTCATATTGACAAACTATTTATATTACAGTTTTAACAGCATGTGCTGATGACAGACAAAATCCACAGCAATGAGAGAAAGGAATTTCATTTTGTCATTACATTTGCCGATGCTCCTCTTTTTGTGAGGACATCCTTGTTTCAGACAGAGCAGTGTCAGAGTTGCATTCATTCCTGCTGGCTGACCTATGGCCCTCCTCCTACTGAGGCCATTGGGTCTTTTTCTAGCATTAGCATGGCTCTGTGCTGGGGAATCCTGACTTTGCTGGCTTGCAGCTGCACCTAACACAGCATTTCGGTTCAGAGCCATACTGTGATTTTGAAGCAACTCCCCATTTGTCACGTCATTTTAGGCTGTAGGGTGGGACTGGTGTGTATTCAAGTTAAACCAGAATCTTTGCTTTAGATGTGCACCAGCTGTGCTCCAGCTCCTAATGGGGAGTAAGGATGTGACGGCTTTGTACCAGCTGAGTACTGGGAACATTTGGTCCAGAGAACCAGAATAAATATAATCCAAAGCAAAAAATGTGAACTGTACATGGAGTAGATGGATATAGAGAACTCGTCACCAAAGTTTTTTCTGCTGATCTGTTCCTACTGGGCTGAGCTACTTGCTAACATAGATGCACCCACTGATCACTGCAAAACTACTTGAATGAGACCAAGAATCTGATCAATGGATAGCGGAAACTACAGACAAATCTATTCAAGAGTCTTGTCTTCAACTGCAGTAGCAGCAAGGAGTAACACTTGTTTGGGTGCATCCCAAGCACCAGCTGTACTGGGGCTACTCTTGGATAGAAGCATAAGCTCCTCAAAGATGGTTACTGGCTAAGAGAAAGCTAAGATGAGATGTACTCTTTCCAAACTGTTTCCATAATACTATGCCGCACACTGCATATCATAGCACCTTTGAAGTACACATGCAAGAATACACATTGGAAAGCAGTGACTGCTCCTGTGTCTAATCCCACAGTCTGTAATTTGCCTCTGCACTATTGTGCAGCCTTCACAGTGTTAGCAGCCATCAGCCACATGCACAATACAATCTCTTCTAATATCTGTTTTGAAGTTTGATCTTCTTTTACATAGTCATTTTCACTCATAGCATATTGTTTAAAAATGAGATGTCAGATCAGTATTTTGAGAAATAAAGATCATAGTCATTTGGGTGGCTACCTCCAGAATGTTATATTACAGGAGATGCACTGGAAACACAATGCTGGGTCACATATTTCCATTCAGAAAGGACACCTTAATTTGGGGGGAAAGATACGGAGGAAGAAGAGAAAGAAGGAGATTGCTTTCTTGTGAAATAACGAAATAATCAAATAAGCAAAAGTATTTGCTTCTCTTCACAAAGAGCCCCTCATATCAAGTACACAGCTTACATTTTTTCCCTGCAATATTGCTCATCTGTGGTGTTTTATCATTACATTCCCTTCACATACCGCTCTTCACTTTTAGATTAATCTGCCAAAATGAGATGCTAAGGATTTGCATACAGATTTGACTACACAAAAATAGATCTGGAATTAATAACAGTCTCTATATGTTTTAATTTCTTCTAGACTGGAGTACCCTTGCCTCCAGCAGTATTTTTGGCTTTGAAAGTCATCAAGCTGATTTGTCTGCTCTTAGGTTATGATGCCACATGCTGCTACACTGTCCCCTGCAATCAAAGTGCTTGCAGAGATAGATTCCATGCCTTCCCCTAACAAGTATATTTTATAGATTGGCAGTTTTGATCTCCCCTCCCCAGGGGGATAATCTGCATCTTAACAGGTTTCTATAGATACATCTGTCATTAAATATGCCATCTTATATCTGCATCAATTTTCAAACTCAAGTTCCTCCTAACTTTGAAGTGCTATAGCAAAAGTTTAAATTTTTCTACCAAAATTCAAATTTAACAAGTCTGCAATGCCCTCTTGAACTATATTTTTTTTTATTTTTAAATACTCCAGGCAGCCAGGAAAGGGCAAAACAAGAGCAGTCTCTTCAAAAATAGGAAAAGAGAAAAAGAGTTTCAATGGTACTAAAAATAACACATTTTCTCAGTAGACAAAAAAGGGGTAAATCCAAGATAATTTCTTAAACTTCTCTGCAGTGTTTTCTATGAGGAAAGGAGGGGAAAGGCAGGGAGGTATCATAACAACACTTGAAAAGAAGTACTTAAAAATACAAACTATGCTATTAAATTTGATGTCAGGCATGTGGCACTAACCCATCAGTTAAAGAAAGGAAAAAAAATGTCTCTCTGGGTAAATGACAGTAAATTAACAGCTTGGGCAGCGCTTGCTGGGTTTTATGAACAGAGTGATGACTGCATCACATGAGCAGCTTGCCTTGAGGACTAGAGTTTCTTGGAGGCAAGAAGCACCCTCAGGACAAGCCCGTGTCTCTCTTGCTCTTACAGACATGACAACATGCTCATGCAAAGCCCAGCACACAACCTGTGGGCTCAGAGTGTTTTCCACTGCCAAAGTCACTGTTGCTCACCCCCTTGCAGGTTGTAAACACTGCTTTTTAAGCCTTCCAAGACCCATAACTTCCCAACTCATACAACAGTGCCCTTCTACACAGGGAAGTTGCTGGAGAATTTCAAGATCCACTTTGTCCAGCCCTTCTCCACAAATGGGAAATATTTTGGGTTGTTCCAGCCCCTCATTAGCCCACAAACTACACTGAAAAACACCTTCAATAAAGACACTTCCAAAAGAGAAGAGTGGGAGGCAGTAGATTCAACACCATTTTCCCAAAGGAAAATTCATAATCCATATTTATAACGTCCTAGTATGACCCCCATGTGGCTCGAGAAATCTAATTCAATCCAAAACCCCCAGAAAATCTCACAACTCTCTCTGAAGTCCCCAAGTGCTAGGCTGCCTGCATGAAACAGTTCACTGGGAGACATGTAAAACTACATGTTGGCAAAGAGCTCCCATGTGTATTCCTTTCAGCCAATCCAGGGAATACATAGAATCTCATGACATACACCCCAAGGCATTCTCCTATTTTAAAATAGAAATCTCTTGTCTCTTACATGTCTGCATGCAAAAAACAAGATAATCCTTCCTCAACATGTAAGCCCACCCTAATGAGTCTCCTGGAAGACACCATCTCTAATTAACACTGTTCCACTCAGATGCAATCCAGTTTCAAACAACAGGGACACAAGACCTAGTGTGCCCGTAGGCAGGTTTTCTCAAATCATTAAAGCCTGACATCTACATTCAATCTAGAAAGAATCAATGGCATCAAACCTATAATGTCCATGCTTGAAAAGGTGTGAGAACCATTATCTTTATTTAAACAGTATAACAATAATAGGCTGAGAGAGTTGGGTTGTTCAGCCTGGAGAAGAGAAGGCGCTGGGGAAACCTTATAGCTGCCTTCCAGTATCTAAAGCGGACCTACAAGAAATCTGAAGAGGGATTTTTCATAAGGTCATGTAGTGACAGAAGGGAATGGCTTTTAACTGCAAGAGGGTGGATTTAGATTTAGGAAAAAAAAATCTTCATCAAGAGCATGGTGAGACACTGTCACAGGCTGCACAGTGAAACTGTGGCTGCCCCATTCCTGGCAGCGTTCAAGGCCAGGCTGGATGGAGCTTTGAGCAACCTGGTCTAGTGGAACGTGTCCATGTCCATGGCAGGGAGCTGGAATTAGATGATCTTTAAGTTCCCTTCAAACCCAAACCATTCCATGGTTCTGTGATTCTATAAATAGTAGTTATAATCACAAAGAAATACTGCTCTGTATACAGACTAAGACTGGGCCACTGAGGCAATTTTAATGTACTACTTAATCTCCCTCTCCTAGTAATTTCTGTGCTAGCCACACCACAAACCTGATTTGGTTAGATAGTGCAAATTTCTATTTATTCCAGATTGATTTTTCATAAAAGGTTTTCATAGGAATTTATTGAGGAAAAAAAAATTCTTCTCCTCACAACAGCATACTGATAGTAAGGTGATACTGTTCACCCCAAACCACTTGCTAATACAGATTAGTTCTCAAAGAACTACGGAAGTGATCTCCATCCTTTCCTTAGTCAAAATCTCCACCATTAGCAGGAAAGTTGAATTTCCATGTGCAAGTCAGGATGTGATTTCACACATCCTGACACACTGTCAGGCAACTTGGACCTCTGCAAACAACAGAATACTTTCTTTCAGAGAGGACTTTTCATGTGCTAATCTCCTGAGCATTTAAGGCAGAGGAGAAGCCTCCTTATCCCCAGCTGCAGGTGCATGAATGGCCCAAAGCTGAAGTGCCTGGCAGAGGGTGCCTGCCCCTCTCTGTTCTCAGGGGCACTACATCTATGTGGGAGGAGGAAGGTTAACATGTATAGAAAAGTAGGTCTCCAGATTTGCATGTGCATGTGCATGCCATGGAGGATGCAGGGAAATGGGCACAGTTCAAGTTTTCACTGTTATGGAAAATATTTCCCTGCTTCTATAGGGAATGATTGTTAGCATTGTTGAACTCTAAAGGGTTTGGTGCATTTTGTTTCTCTTTCACTCAAATACTTTGCTTTTCAAGCATGTGGCATACAATTCATTTGTGAAATAGGTCACAGTGTCAGATGTTAACTGGGGCCTGTAAGATTGATTTTTCTATAAAATTTCCAAACCATCTGCCCAATGCTCTACTGTTAATACGAAAAACTTATTTGTTGTGTTTTAACTCCAGCCAACAACTAAATCCCACAGAGCCACTTGCTCAGTCCCCCACGGGTGAGTTTGGAAAGAGGATCAGAAGAGTGAAAGTGAGAAAACTTGTGGGCTGAGATACAGTTTCATAAGTAAGACAAAAGCCATGCATGCAAGCAAAGCAAAACAAGGAATTCATTACCACTTCCCATGGGCAGGCAGGTGTCCAGCCATCTCCAGGAAAGCAGGGCTCCATCATTTGCAACAGTTACCTGGGACAAACAGCATCAGTCCGAATGTCCCTCCCTTCCTCCACCTTCCCCAGCTCTATAAGCTGAGCATGACACCATAAGGTCTGGGATATCCCTTTGGTCAGCTGGGGTCAGTTGTCCTGGCTGTGTCCCCTCACAACCCCTTGTGCACACCCAGCCACTCACTGGTGGGGTAGCATGAGGAGCAGAAAAGCCCTTGACCCTGTTTAAGCATTGCTCAGCAATAACTAAAACATCCCTGTGTTACCAACACTGTTGCCAGTACAAACCCAAAATGTACCGGCTACTATGAAGAAAATTAACTTTATCCCAGCCATAACCTGTACATTATTTTAATGAATTCCCATATCTTTTTTTTTTTTTTTTTTTTTAAAAAAGAAAATAAAAAACAATAAGGGCTATTAAAAAAAAAAAAAAAAAAAAACAAAAAACAAACAAAAAAACAAATAATGACACAAATATAAAAATATGTTCCACAATAAATGGAGCTCAAAAAACTCGAGAGCTGAACCCACTTGTTCTGACCATACAATCCAACTAGTTCCAAAGTGCAGAAGACTCCCTCTGAGCCTTCCGGCAGGTTAAAAACCCCAAAGAAGTGGAGGCTGCTTAGGAATCCCTCTGTCACCTGAAACATTGGCCATCCATCTCCTATTGCCAGCATGTGTTTACACTTGTGCAGCATTTTGTTTAGCACATTTCCATTTTATGCTCTATTACTCTTTTATTCCTTCTCATACTTGTCCCAAAGGAGCAGCAAAGTAAAGCTGAAAATTAAACCAAATAATAATAATAATAACAGAAACCCCTTAAGTTTAGTCAGCTTTTGATTAGCAAACCCTTTAGAAGACAAGGGGCTGTAGCAGAGGCACTGAAGCTTCGGCTATAAAGTAAATGGTCAATGCGCGAGTCATACTTTTCTGACTCTCTACGCATATAAGAGGGCCAGAAACTTCTATTATCACTATTTAATTTAGTTACTTACTAAAATTTGGCCACATTTTCATGGCTACCTTGCCAGCTGGTAGTAGCAGACTGACTTTGAGAACTCTCACTGGTGACCCACATTTCCCCAAAAAAGCAGCAGGGATACAGCTCAGAAACAACCCTAATGCAGACTAGTTTTTTAATCAGTCAAGATTAGGCCACATACTTCAAAATTATGTGGCCTCCTGCATTACTGATTACTTTTATGCTAGCACCTCACATTTGATGATGAACACCGTATTTTTTTCAGCAGTAACTACTGATATTTTTTGAGCAATAAAACATCTCTCTGTAACTATTCCCCGGCCCCTGCATATACATGCACAGTGAGCTACATCCTGTCCCTAAGCAATTAATTAGTAAGAGAAAGCTAGCTATAGTTATTGCATCTCCATCTACTTTTATTTTTAAAAATTACACTATTCAATACACAGAAAACAGTTTTCAATCTGTGAGTACGTAATTCAGACCAATACCCTACTGAAGTATTGCATAGTATGCTCACATACTTCATAATAACCTGTCAAAATCTGGCAATTCTAAACTGCTAAGCATTTTCTCAAAAACTATACAAAATACAACCAAAAAGTCCTGTCTATTTTATTCCACTGCTGAAACATTGCTCCTTACTGTGACTTTACAACCAAAGTTATGCTGGAAGCATTTTCAAATATAAATCGAACAACATTGATAAAACATCTTTGTTGGTTTTCCAAGTTTTAGAGAGTTCATCTAATAGTCTTCCACTTACCTCTTCTACGGCTGTATTAGCATATCCTTGGACACAATACCACACTTCTTCATTATATAAATGCAGGTATTACTTAAACACACAGGGAGGCATGCATTGCACTTACATAACTAAGCACATTAATTAATCCTCAGTATAATTCTTCATGCACTGAAGCAAGGACCACATTCTGATGGATATTTCCAGTGCTCTTTCAATTATTTTATATGAATATCCTTAATACAATTTCCTAAAAGCCTTGGTTTTCATAAATAGTCTGAAAAAGGTAAACTACAAGAGGGAAGAAAAAGCCCCAAAATTTAGACACAGCATGGCAGTAGCATCCATGTGCTGCATTACCCATCACAAACACACATCTCTTTCTACTGATAAAATAGGAAAGGTACTGAATAAACACAGGGCAATGCTTTGAACACAGCCAGCAGGCACCCTAAAGTAGAAACCCTGTTTCTGCACTGTACCTGGGTCTCAAAGCCCACCTCATGCACACTTCAGGGTGAACATGCAGCACAAACGCTCCAAGACTCTTTCAATGCCTGATGCTGAAGAAAACAGCTCAAAGCACCTGCCAGGGACTGTGGTGATTTCCTGTGTTCTGTCACGCTTTTGATTCCAAAGTCATGATTTATTAGTTTAGTCAATAGATATAAAAATAGATACTTGCTACCTCCCCACCAATGCTTGGGAATCCATTCCCATACATTACTTAATCCATGAGGGCAGGAAGGTACATCTGCAAATTACTCCACTAACTTAAAAGACATACTTTGAGGAGCACAATGAAGGCCTAAGTAGCTAACCTAATCTTTCATTCATAGACAGTTTTTTCACTGGAGGCATCCCAGACCATATTAAAATCCCCAGAGGATATCTAGAGTGAAGATGGCAATCAACGAACATTTTCCTCAAGGGCTGGCCTCATTCACTTATTAACTTCCTTGATAAATATTACAACTTCATAACCTTTTGTGACACACTCACCAAAAAGTGGGTATTTTTCTATCAAATCTTCTGTAGACAGTATCAAACTTATTGCAAAGTGACTACTACCAGAAAAGTCACTACAAAGACTGATGACACAACATCCTCAACTTCCATCAATGTGCACATAAGTTGCATGTGCTAAGTTAAAAATGATATGTTACTTTAAGATTACAAGGACTAGACTTCCATCTGTGAGTGTGCCATAAATCTACCCATGAAGTCCTGTGCCCTTGTTATGGACAGTCAGAGCCACGCATGATTTCTGACAAAAGTCATCTTGGCTTGTTACAGTATCCGGAAGAGCAAGTGGGAGCAATTCAAACATCTGTCTTCAAGCAGAATGACACAAGCCAACAAGCGCTTAACTCTCCATATCATTATCAGGAACAAATGCAGTGGTACCAGACCACTTTACAGAAACTCATTCTTTAGGAAACATACAGACCCTGTCACCTGAAATTTGTTCAAAATTGCATTATTGTTCCAAATCACTGTAATTTTTAAAGAGCAACTGGCGGTAGCACATACATAGCTTGAAACACAGAGAGATATTTAGCAGACAAAAAAAAATGTAGAGGTATTTTATGCTCCTATACTTCTCATATAGCTTGATAGTATGCTGCCAGTATTAAATTCTTTGAAATACCCAATTTCTAAGACAAAAGTTATCATGACATATAAAGCAAAGAAGATTTATTAGTTTTATTCGAGACAGTATTTTGGTATTTTGTTAGTACCTCAAACTGTGTGAAACGTTTTCTACCTGATATCCAAAGAAGACCATCCACCACATATCCTGCATGGCATGAGAGCGATCGATCAAAGGACTGTACAAAGGTCCACTTGTTCTTCTTGGGGCAATAGCGTTCCACTGTAGGCAAGACCTGACGTAATTCATTCCTGCCCCCTACTGCATAGAGGTACTCATCCACTGCTCCCAGCACAAAGTGTTCCCGACAGTTCTTCATTGGAGCTATCTCAGCCCAAGAGTTAGTGCGAGGGTCATATCGACAGGCAGTTCTCACCGCACAAGTGCGCCCTGTGGCGTGCTCTGCCTCTCCACCAGCTACAAAAAGAAAGTCTCCCATGATAGCAACACAGTGGTGGCTTCTCCCTAGAGGCATAGGTGCGAGCTCACTCCAGTTTGCAATCCCTGCAATATGAACGTTTTCTTGATCTACCGGATTGAAGTAGCGCAATTCCTTCACTTTACAGATTTCACGTTTTTTCCCACCAATAATGTAAAGAGTGTCTGACTGGAAGCGAGGTTTTGTCCTTCTGGTTTGCCAGACTGGCTGTGCATAGACACTCTGGTGGTAAGCCAAGGCCTCATTAACAAGAGCTGTTGCAGTTTCACTAGCTTGGACAAGAGGATGAGAAAGGGCTACGGTATGCAGTGTATCCACATCCATAAGGCCAAAGCGGACATACTGGAGAAGTTCATCCATGTACTGGTAGCGGCAGTTGTGTTCCAACCACCTCACAGCCAGCTAAATGTGGAGGAAGGAAAGGAAAAACAAGACACCAATTATTTGTGTACAATTTTGTCAAGATTTGGTCTTTTGAAAACTACTTGCATTCCAAGAGCTGCTGTATACTTGCCTCAGTAGTGACACCTATCAATACAAAAAGCATTTATGAAAGCATGTGAGTCAACATAAAATATACTTCCTAAAACTCTATCCATAATATACATAAAAGCATTGTATTGCTCCAGATCCACTGAAGAATTTCCACAGCATTATCAGTTCTCAATACTGATATGCAATACTCTTGCATGCAAACTGTTAGTAATGCTGTAGGAAACTACAAGATCCCAGAATCAAGCTGCAGGAGCAACAACATTAATGTAGGGACTATGTGACCACTGCAGACCATGGGCACACTGAAAGAAAGAAAAGGAAGATTACCATTAGATAATAAGAAAGGAAAGCCCTTTCTCCCCTTCATCTTTCATTCTATTTTTGACAAAATGTTGAAGGAATATAACAAAATACATACTGAATCCTTCAATTTCTTTTTTTCCTTCTTAATTTATTCCATTCATAAAGCAGAGAGGGGTGTAAAGAGACCATTAATTAAGCAGAGAAGAGGCTGTACCGGTTGGGACTGACAGCAGCAAGGAAAGACTCTAAAACTGCTCAGCAATTACAGCTGGTATTAATAGCCAAAACTAAACATAGCTTTTAAATTACATAAAGTGTATCAAATCCAATGAGGCTTTGAGACTAGGAAGGGCCCAAACCATTTTAAGAACTGTTGTATAAGTTATTATTGAAAATGTCTAGTGATGAAGATACCCAAACTTCCTAATGAAAACCATTCCCATGCTCAGCTATCCCCTCAGATAGATTTTCTACTTGGCTACCTTCCTTTCCTTCTCCATCTTTGATGCATTTTAATCTGTGTGCTGCACTTTTCTCTTCCTTCCCTGAATGAAGAATTATCTCAATCCATCTTGGGTCACCTTTTCTAAATCACTTTTGCGTGGCTCATAGTTCTCTGCTATTGAAAGAAAATGTCTTCAGCTGCAGGAAACTGGATATGAACTTTCTCTTAGGGCTGTAGTAGTAGCGAACAGATTAGAAGGATCTCTTTGACTGGGACAATCTATTGCCATTCTTGTCTGTACATCACTACACAAGACTGCCAGCACAAAATGACACTGCTGCTTTGCATTTAAGCTTATGGCTGAGTATTATTCCTCCTCTTTTTTTCTGCAGGACTTCTGCAAACTGTTATGCTTTCTCTGTCATTACTGAATTCTACAGTATCTATTTCAGGGCACTGCTCCAATCTGTCAAGCTCATTCTCCATCTTAACTAAAAACTGCATGAAGACCATTCCATCTTCTGATTGTCCAAAACCATAAACCCCATATTATTCTTTCATCCAAGTCATTAACAAAGATATTGACTAGTTATGGATGAAGACAGACTCCTCTACTTGATACTTCATTTCATCCAGTCAAGGAACTTGTGGAGCAGGAGTTCCTAATTACCTGTGCAGGAACAACAATTTCAGCTAAAACTTACCGCCCTGTACTGCCCATGGGAATGTCACAAGAAGGAGCTGAAGAGAAAGGCTTCTGTTACTCATGACTTTCATATTTGTGTAGTCTATCAAATCTACCATAACTTCTGTCAGAGGGAAGCAAACAAACCAAACCCACCTTCTTAAGATTCATTTGAAACACTTTTTCTTCACTGTTCTATTCAACCTTTGTGAAACAAAGAATGAGGGCATAAACAATTCCAACAGTAGTTCAGACAGCTAAATGTATTGCATTTCAAAAAATGTGCATTAACTATATGTGTTTAGACTTGCTAGTAAAAAAGGTGTTAATTAAATACATTTGAAAGTGTTTACGGACTTGAAATCATTGAGCATTATATTCATATGTTTGAAGTCCACCAGATCCATCTGGCAACTGTCTCCTACTGAGTACTCCTACTCCATGCTTTGGGCCATGTGTATCATTCCTTGAAGTCTTCAGAAGCCCTTAGCTCTCATCTTTGACTAGACACTTGAAATTAAAGCAAAATTCCAGCCACCTTCATCATGATGAAGACCCCAAATGAATTCATACTAACTGAATGAGGTGTGAGTTGCTATATTAAAAGAGAGCAATTTACAGAACCTGAGTTCTTATCTGTCATCACTTGCATCCAGCAGATTAGTTTCTTTTCCTTATAGTTCATACCTTCATTCACCTGTGCTATAATGACAGACTCTTCAAAGGCATTACAGATTCTTAAAGGCATGCACCAATGTAAACATTTGTAAACTCTTGTCCTTTTAGAACAAGAGGTAATGGACTCAAGCTGCATCAAGGCAAGTTTAGACTGGATATTAGAAAAAATTTATTTACTGAGAGGGATTTCAGGCATTGGAACGAGCTTCCCAGGGAAGCGGTGGAATCACCAGCCCTGGAAGTGTTCAAAAACCATGTAGATGAGACCCTCAGTGATATGGCTTAGTGGTGGACTTGGCAATCTTAAAGGTCTTTTCCAACCTAGTAGAGTCTATAAAACAGGTCTTGATAACCACAAGGTTTTTGAAGGAAATTCAGCATTAATGCCTGCTAATATCTTAGAACTTCATCCTTCCTCTTTTTCTTTATTGTCCTCCCTCCTACTCCCCAAGAAATATTATATAAACACACAAGCAACACTATGTAAAAAGACACAGTATCTGCATTCATTTCTGCATACGGAATGTGTGAAGATCTGCAGTAGAAGGGACAGACATTGCATTAGATTTTCTCTGCTCCATGAAGCTGGGCAAAAGCAACTTGGTTCATACTGAGTTGGATCTGCACTGAGAATATTACTGGAGTTCTAAAATCGTTTCACTGAAACCAATACTGCTTAATGTTTCCCTAGAATCACAGAATTTCTAAACCACCACAGCGACAGTGCAAAGTGATTCTGGTGGCACTCATAGAAGATGTACAATCTATTCCTGGTCTTGAACCAAAGCTTTCTCAATCTTATCCTATATTATTTCATCCCCCCTCATCCGTCCTGCACCTTTATGAAAATTTTTGAATCTTTCAGAATTAAGTTTATTGCAACTTACAATTACAATTATTACAATCTTCTACATGCTGCACTTCCAGGTATCTTTGGTCTACACTGATTCCATCTTTCCCTTCTGACTGGGGCAGCAACTGGGGCAACAACAGGGAGGGTAGGGTGAATTCCAGGCTGTCTTTTGTGTAGGTTGCTAGTGGCTCTTACCAAACTACCTGTTTGAGACCAGTTTGCAGTGCAGTACTGCATTTTACTATATTAATTTAGAAAGCGGGGCTAAGAAACCCACACATCACTATCACCTGGACAGTGTGTCAGCATTTGTTAATCAGTAGGGAAGTTCTACTGGGTCTTAGAGAGGCATCTGAGGTCTGGGAATGACAATGTAATTAGAAGCTCATGTCCAACTCATGCTACTGTTTGCACACAGTTTGACAACAGTATCTGTATGACCCACACCTAATCCATGGCACTACAGGGCAGAGAAAAGGCCCTAAGAGCTAAAAGCCACAGTGTTTTCATCTCCTTGTCTTGCTATTGATAACAATGACTGTTACTTGATTTTAAATGCCATAAATTAATTTTGGGAAATTTCTTACTAATAATGGCTAGGAATTTAAGACACAAATGTAGGTATTTTTATGTATATTTATAGAATACAGGACCAGCTCCTAAATTTGACACAATACTATGGAAGAGGTCATATGGTTTTAGGGACACTCAAACTGAGGCTTAGGCTTCTACATTTGTTATGCAGCACACACTGTTACAGTGCTCCCTAGCAGAACATGGTGTTTCACACTGTGGAGACATGGACAAATATAGTTATCCGTGTGGGTGATATGCCAGTCACTGGATGGTTTGGCAGCTATTGATTGGAAGGCTGGAGAAGTTCAAAAGAAAGAAAATTACGTTATTGAGTTTTTTGCTTGTAAGAGAAATAGTCACTGATAAACTGTAGTACAATTGTAAATTTCTTTCAGTATAAAGGAGGGAAATATAACTCCCATGAACATATGGCAGATTTGCAAACTTTCATGTAACATATCAGCAAACATCTGTATATTTATCAATACAAGTTCTACCACCTTTACTCAGTTTTTGTTTAATCTAGACTTAGAAACCTGGTGTCTACATAGAAACTCTCAAATTCACCCCCATCTACACACTAATTTAGGGCCTATTTTTTAGCCTCTCTGGCAGTAGGGATTAGCAACTATAATCAGTATTGGCAAAATAAACTCAAAGCCATTATACACTTTATGACACTGCAAGGAAAGACATTCAGGCTTCTCTAAGGAGATACCAACAGCAATTGAAATTACAACTGTGTTTAAAACACAAACAAGCAAGCAAAAAAAAAAAAAAAAGAACCAAACCAAAAACCAACAAACCAACAGAGACCATCCACAATTTTGAGGTTTAAAATATTTGTATCGCTGCTAAATAATTTACAAATTGAGGAACGACTCCTGCTCCTAGCGCCATATAGGCAAATTCTGTTTAAACTGTTAGAAGATTCTTTTCTATTAATTTTAATGTGTGAGTGTGAGAAAATAGGAAGCTACAGCCTAGCGCCTATATCAACTTTAATAAATAATATATTTTGCCATATTCATCTTCTAAACTAAGCAAATGACAAAAGTAGACCCTCAGAAGGACAGGATTTTCAAATTAGATTAATTCTTACTCTAAAGCCTTAACCCAAGGGATTTTTCTTCTCCAAGGTTACATTACATTACTTGATTTAGCAACAGACTACATTCTCAAAACAGCAGAAAACAGATGGAAAAATATATTGTGGCACAGTTGGAGCATACTTCTAAGCACACCTGCATGTTGGATTGTGATTTCATTGCATTTCCAACAGCTGCTTCTGCTTCCAGCAGAGTACTTCAACAGTTCAATTCACACAACCTTGGAACACGGGCCTTCCTCCCTGCTGTTAATGATGCATGTACCCCACACATGCCACAGCCAGAGAGGACACAGATTAAAGCTGAATTGAGTTTCACTCTTTTTGAAGATAAGTAGTGCAGTAAGTAGTTACCTGATCTTTTGGGCTGCTAGCTATCCCAGGTACCACGAGAGCCCAGCATGCCTGTGTCTTGCCCATACGGCATCCCTCTGCAATACTACTCATGCCACTTTGCCAGGAAATGTACCAGATCTTCACTTCAGATCCCAGCAAGTTTGCTAACCAGAAAAGCCAAATTTTGTGAGTGCAAAAAGCTTGATGCACTCATTTAGACCCACATTTGCTTGGAAACTTCTTTAAGCCATAAACTCGGTGGCAGGGAAAGTTTCTGTCCACAGTGTTTTGAGAGAAAAATGCTCCTCTAAGCCTGAGCTCTGTGAGAGGCAAGGGTCATGGGAACTCTAGTGAAGTTATCTTGGTCTGCTCTTCTGTTGATGTATTCATGTTGTAGCCTCACAGACTGCAAAGGAATTAAAGTTAGTTTACACCATCTAAGGTCCCCGGTAACTGAAATGAAGCCAAAAACTGACAGTATGGGGAAAAAATGAGGGGTTTTGAGTTTGGGATTTTTTAGCAACAACAAGTAAAAGGAAACATAAAATTTTATAAAGTTTCAAAACAATGAACTCACACTGTTTCATTAAAGCAAATGGAAATATTAAATGCAGTAACATAGTGAAGATTCTCATTTTAGGAGAAAGGACGATTCTAAATATGGAAGCACAAGTGAGGGATGCATTTTCCTGGACTGAGATCAGGCATATTCAACACATATTGTCCGATTTCTGCATGAAGATCTGATGATGATATATATACTAGGGAAAGAGAAAGAACATTTTTCAACATAAATCTCATCTGAGCAGTTCTTCTGTGCTTAACATAAGCAAAAACATTTCAGGAAAAAAAAAATCAAATTAATATAATTGTATATATGTATATCTATAGCATACTGGAAAAGGCTATCGAACTGCTTTTATTGATAAATCAGCCAAAGAGAGTCATGAAAGCAACAAAATAGCTACAGCAATCACTTTAAGGCACTAAGGGAACGTCAAAAAGCAGAACCTGAACTTAACTAGTTCAGTATATGAACACTAGAAATATGTATTTTGGAGCTAAACTCACACATGATTCGTACTTTAGCTGAATTTCATCTAACTTGGCAAGCCTCAGGTGCTCCAGACTGGAACGTCTTGCCACAAAACCACTGTCACTTTGAGTTGGCTATTGTCAGTATCACCTGGCTTTTCAAATCTCAAGTCCAGGAGCAGGATCTATGGATAAACCAGAACATTAACTAAAGCTCTAAACCAAAGCCCACTGAAGGCTATTGAGGATCTTCCACCTTTTCAAAATGAATGCGATTTTACAAAGGGCCTGAATTTGGTCTCTGAAGGGATTTAGTCCTCCTGTGTCTCTTCAGAGACTACAAAGGACATTTTAAGTAAAGTGACCCTAGTTGGTCTGTTTCACCTGTTTAAGATAAAAACATAGGGGTGAAGAATAGTTGCTGGGAAAAAAAAAACCAATCAACAAATAAACCAACCACACACACACTTTTTCAAAGCCATGAGTTACACATGAACATTTTAAGAAGTTAGTAAGTAACCACATAGCACAATCTCCTTGCAATTGAATCAATCAGGTACTACTTTATAGTTGTGGGCAGCATGGAAAATAAGTGGCTCAAGCCTAGATGCAGGAGAGCCTTAAAGATAGAAATCTTTTTCTTTTATTTTGAATTAAAAATGTGCATAAAAATAAGACTGTAATGAGCTGCATGTAGAACAATCAAAATTATGAGGTATTTGCATTTCTTTTGCACCTTGAGCCAAACAACTACAAAATTATGCATAGGATTCTCTCAATCTGAACACAGTAAATATTAATAATCTCTGAATCAGCAATGAAATACCTTTTGCCCCTGAACCCTGAAGAGAGACTTTCCAATTCAAAAAGTTGTAGTACAGTGACTGAGATCATATTTACAAGGCACTGAGCTGAGGCATACGTGTGTAGCCTGTGAAAATAAAGCTCTGCCGTCCCCCACCCTCTTTACACAGAGACATTTTAAAATTACCTGTTTGTCAGTTTTACAAATGTGTATCTACATAAGCAGCCCCCTCTGCGGCACTGTGTTAGCAAGCAGGCATGCTTTCATTTGCACATTCTGATTTTACAATCAGAATTAAACCATTTGCTCTGTTCAGGGTGAGTTGATAAACAGGGATTTTTAGATTTCTTTTTTTTTTTTTTTTTTTTAATGTGAAAAATGAAAGAAAAATGTTCCTCTAGATGTATTATGCCTTTGGGCTCCATTTGAGGGAAGGGAAAAAAGACAGAGAAAGCTACTGTGAAGGTCAGAGAGTGAAAGAACTTCCTCAGGGCACAGAATAAATTAAATCCCAAGGAAAAAATAAAATGTGATTTCCAGACTGTGAGGCACAAACTCAAAATGACAATGATTGACAGCCAAACTATATCCGTGCAATATCGAAGACTGCACGTTCTCATTTACCTCAGTGTAGCCAGCAAACGCCCATTAAACATCCGTCTGATGCCCAAATTAACCTTCTTGGCAAACTGAAAGAGGCACAAACTATCATAATCAACCTTTCATTATCACAGCAGCCTCTAGTTAAAGGGTCAGAATAATTGTGCCATCAGAGCCCTGATTGTTTTCAATCAACAGACGACTGGAGTGACAGCTCAGTGATGGAGTAGTTTGATGAAACCGCACCAGGCCTAATCAGAGCAGATGAAAGGAAGGCATGATTGGTGCAAATGAACAGTCGTGCCTCTCTTTTTCATTTACAATCTGAAATTACTCTTAAATTTACAGGGTTTTTCTCCCTTATGAGTACCTCTGAAAGAATGTTTGACTTATTATGAGTTCTGACAGTGCAGAGTTATAAAACACAGGTAGGGTTTTCAGCCCCGGCTTTAAGTGGGTCTTTGGCATAATTTTAACAAATTCACTCTTGAAAAGCACAAAACGACTAAAGACTTCCAATGACCTAACCTTTCAGCGCTGTTTGATTAGCAGAACAATTTGTCATGGCTCACATTCTTCATGATAAGAGAAGATTAAAAAAAATTGGGCAAGGATCTCTTGCAAATGTTTTCTCTTAGCCAATGTATTTATTGTGTTACTGCTCTCTCTTTCACACACACATACAAGAAAAGAATTAAAGAACAGTGCATTAATAACCTTTTTCCTCTTAGAATGAATAATGGGATCCAAGCAAGGGATTGTTTGGAGATGAAAGCAGAGACCAATTATGCTACTGACAGCATCAATATTTAGTTTTCTGGGGGGCTGTTCATTCCCACTTTTTAAAGGATGGGAAATTAATCAATCTCACTAGGTATTTCTTACCATACACATCAGCACAGAATCAGAGTGCCTCACAAATTAATGAGGGGGGAGGAGAAGAAAAGTTGAGGGTTGTTTAGACATTTGGAAAGAAAGGAATATTCAAGTTTCCTGCATTTCCTCAGCTACAGTTCACTTCCCCTCCCAGCCTCACCCAATTCCAGCCACATGGCTTCCCATCCTCACGATGGCACTGTACAGAAGGTGAAGTAAATGAAAAGAACATCTTTGTACCTTTGAAAAAAGCAATGAAAGATAAAATAAGCATCCTTCCAGACCCAACCATAATCACCGGCACCCTGTCACAGACCCACAGCTTCACAGATTGACAAGGTTTGGAGGACAGAGGGATCAGACAATAGGCTCAGGTAACAGCGAGGGAAGTCAAGTATAAATGAGTTATGACTTCAGGAAATGAATGGCCCAAAAGGAAGATTAGAGAAGCCCAAGGTCCATTAGATCTGGAGAATGAAAGTGTATGTCCCCTGATCTCCTTTTAGTCTCTGCAGAAGTTGCAGTGGATTTGTCCAGAGTACTACTTTAGGAAGTTCTTGATCTGGTAAAGAAAAACTCTTGGCTGGGAGTTCTGCTGTTTTGGGTTCCACATGATGTCAAGACAACAACTTGCAACTTTCAGAAAACCAGTCCTGCAGTCTGACAGCCACATTCCACTGATCTTCCAGCACTGAATAACTTGCAGCAAGCAGAGCTGTTGCCCGAAGTCTAGCAGCACAAATAGTGCATTTCATGATACTATACCGCGATTAAAGTAGAGGCATATAATGCAGCTGTACTAATAGCAAATACTTATCAAAATTAATGGCATTAAAGTGATCCAAAATATATTAAAAATGCTTCTCAATTTTTCTCAAGTGCTGGTAAGATCTATCTTCTTAAAGCATTTAAGCCATAAAGCATCAATCACCAGTTCCCTGATTTCCTCACAGGGCTGCTAGACAAAGATATTTTCTACCACAATCTTCAGTGCCAGACACAGTTTTCACAGGTCTTCAACAGGTACAAGGAACCTACATGTCTTTCGCAGATATACTTGTCATAATTAAACAGCTCCATTAGTAACAGTTTTAATAGCTGTATTTCCATCTCAGAAAATTTTAATAAATGTTTCCACACAGCATCCTTGTGATGAAGGGCATCATTCTTCATCTCAAAGACAAACTCTCCACCAACCAAATACAGTCCATTGCATTCTCAGTCCAGTGCATTTCTGCAAGTTTCCTTCCTCCCTGGTGCCACATAATGATACTGGCCTTCCCAAAAGGGACATTATTTTATCAAAAAAGGTTGTCAAAGAGACATTATCAATTTCATTTTTTATGTAGGTGTTTCCTACACACAGCTATATCATAAGAACAGAATGTACACTTTTCAAAAACTGTATTAACTCTTTACACACTTTATCCAATGCATTTATTTTACCATTTCTTATATTTACCGGAAACGACACTAGACACAAATCTACCTAGAAGACACTGACTAACCTCAATTAAAATATTTCAGCTTTTTAGACTTGCAATAACATAACTATGATCAGAAATCAGCTTTACAAAAGGCTAGCTTAACTACATTAATATATACCATTATATATGGTAATGAACCATACTATATAAAAGCAAAGAGTTACTATAATGGAAAACTTCAACTTTTAATCTACTCAAGCTCAAAGTGAAGTAAGGTAGGGACAGAAGGTAAACTCTCAGCTGTTGTAGATTATCACAGCTCATGGAAGTTTGCCATTTTACACCTTCTGAGGAATCTGAACTTCAAAATTATACAGCACTTTCCTTCCAAGTATCTCAAAGCAATTTATAAGCAGTAAAACTTGAGCTTCTCCCAGAAAAGTGTACATTTCAACCATTTTCCCAACATGGGAACTAAGAGAAAGAAAAATTAAGTGATATGACAGAAGACAGCAATGGTACTTGACAAATGGTACACAACAAATGGTACACGATCTTTTGTCCCCTCAAGCCGTCTGCAACAGTCACTTTACTCGACTACCAAAATCCTGGAGATTTCTGTGCTCCATACCACAGACTGAAGCTTAGTGAGATGCAAGTATCTGAAACTGAGGACAAAACAGATTACTAAATATCACCTGACAAGAGTATTTGAGATACCTGTGCAGTTGAAAAGTACACCTCTACAGGGGCTGCATTTTTTCTTAATCTTATTGGGGCAGCAAAGACCAAACTATCCTGCACTATGCTTCAAGAGAAGTGCATTCTTACATGATCAAGTCCTCAAACCATGGAGTAGTTTCTTCTACAGTCATTTGGAGTTTCTCTACAAAGGCAGATCTAGAGATGTGCTTTTTACACCTAACTCATTCTGCTGTGATGGAAGGAACAAGCAAGGCCCAGTACAATCCCTAGGAATGACACTCTGTATGTACAGTTGTGTGTTTAAAACTTTTATGAGCGGTGTGCGTTCCCTGTTGCAACACACTTTATAGCTACCTCACTAATGACAATCGCTCTATTTTCCTACGCACTGGAATGACTATCACACCTGGGAGTGTGCAAAAATGAAATAAATGAGCTGAGATTGCTCACGCTGGAAAGGCTCTACTTACTCCTACAATCAAAGTAAATTTTGTTTTAACAATATCATCAAAAGCGAGTGTGGAGGGTGACAGTCTATCCAAAGCAAAGCAATAAAACCAAAATGAAAATATGGCGCCCAGAGACAGAACTTCACTTTTTCCTTCAAAGAGGTTCAGCCATCAACAGTCAGAAACAGGAAGCAACCCTGTGAATTATAAACATTCCTAAAACATATCTTTATAGTTCCTAAAACCTACGGAGCCTAATATATCTGACTGTCTTTAATAACTGCATCAAAGGGCAAGAAGCTCCAAGGTGACAATTTCTTGACATCCATTTTCTAATGCATCACAAAATGCTCAAGTTCAGACCCTCCACCATTTGTCATGACGGTCAAACCAACATTGCCAGGTGCTTTATCTCTAAGTTTTTCTGAAGTTGCAATGAAAAGAAGCTTATCTCTTCATAAACACAGCTCTCCAACTAGGGCTCCCAACTGTGACTTGATTTCCATTTAAAGAGATCAAAGTTTATGATGGCATTTTTCTTTTCTCAAACAGGGTGAGGACAGAGCACATGGGAGGTAGAAGAAGAGACACTTCTCCCTTCATTCCACAGCAGCCATCATTTAAAAATCTAGAATTGCTCATTTTCATTTTTAGAGGAAACATTCAGGCTGACACCAAATGCACTGAAACTTTACATAGCCACATTTATCATTAAAATAACTTGCTGGTACATAATTGTAAATGAAAATGACAATCTTTCACTTTCCAATACACATGATTTTTATCGCTATTCCTCTCTTGTTATTTTTCCCCCGAAATATATTTTAGGAGTGGCTCTCTACAGAGATAGGAATCTAAAAGCTTTCATAAGTAAAAATTGTTACAGAAAGAAATAGGCACAAAATCGACTAAATTCTATAAAAATGCAATTCAGCTATGTGGAAATTAGTCTAAATGTGTCTTGAATGTAGCAAGATTCCTATTCCTTTCTTTTCTATTGTTAGGGTATAATTTTCTATGGATTTCATAGGTAAATCCAACAAATCACATAATAATGTATCATTTTCTATAATAATCTTGACAACAGCTATACAGAACTTGTATGTCATTAATACCTTAGGTCACACACAAAAACACGCATCAGAGTACATAGTCTCCTTAGTTGGTTTATATATTCATATGCTCTCAACATGCCATGTTACTATAAAATCACTGAGGTCAATTTTTCCAAGTGAAATTACCAGGTGGTTTTATGTTATTATGCTATGGTGTTTTTTTAAACAAGTGATATCACCAGCACTTAGAACCAACTAAGCCCTCTGGCAAGGACAGTGTTTGCTTACTCCTCTGGCTCTCACAGACAAAAGCTATCTGAGTGTTCCCTACTTTTTCCCAGTCACTTCACCCCCACAGTTACCAAACATTAGCCACTGAAGCTCACATTAACACGTTAGTAAACCTGATTCTTCAACTTTAAACTGCTGCTGAAACCTCATTTTAGCATGGATGGGCCCACTAATACTAACTGTGGGAACATTTAGGCCTTTTCCTGTCAGCAGACAATTTACTTCTGCCTTCTCAAATCCCATGAAGAATGTGCTTCAGAGGACAGCAAGACAACAAAGTTACATACGTATTTTAGGAGTTGGTACTTCTTTTGGCTGATTTTTCACAAACGGGTATCTTTTCCTCATTGCTTTTCAAATACAAAAAAGAACAAGCAAGTACACTAGCTGAAGCTCACTCGTCTTTTTTGAGAACCAAATAGCTTCCCTTTTAATCAAATAACATTTGCCTAATCATGTCAATTTTATTGACTTTGATTTAATCCCCATATGATGGGCTCCAAATTAATGCAGGCCTCATATTAATTTTTAAGTGATAAGTTAATTTTTCAAAATCAACTACTTGTTCTAAGAATGTTATTCATTTTAAACGGAGACTTAAAGACAGCCACATTCATAAATGCACTTGATACCCCAAATGTATCTTATGAATTGGGAACACGAGAGCTTTTCTACTACAAGATTAAAACAAATGTATTTTTTATTTAAACAGACTAAAACATCTGAAGCAAACTGAAACAACCGCGGCTGCTAAAAGGTGAACCTCATGAAATTCAGACCTCTATAGTTCCACACAAATGTCAAAACAGGCTCCACCCTAAAGGAGCAGCTTGAAAGCTTTTCAGCACAGATTCTCACTTCGGGGACTGATCTTTCGATCTGTCATTACTTTCCCACACAGGCCTCTAGCTTGGAAGCCAATTGACAGTGAGGTTTCTTAAGATCTTTCTGACAAATGTACTTGCTGTAATTTCTTCCATTTCTCCCTGCCATGAGGGAGCCCAAGGTGATCAAAGGAGTATATGGGCCCCTTTGTCATAAGGCAATGAAACCCCCAGCTCTGCAGCTTGCTCACACATCTGGAAGCTGCCAAGGGTTGCCCTGTGGGAATAAGCAAGGACATGCAGGAGTGTTACTACTTTTCCATCTTCTTACCTCTTCACCTTCCTGGAGCCACAGGTGTCCAGGTCTCAGGACAGGAGCGATAGCAATGGACAACAGCTAGTCATATCTCAGGAGTTATGCAGAACTAACCCATTTAAAAGCAGATCTAGACATACAAGTGCAAATTTACTTCATTTAACTTTATGCATTTAATTTAGGTACTTAACCCCAAAACTGGATTCTAGCTATCTTAGCATATTGATGGACAAATTATATGGGTTTAGACAATCTGGAATTCAGCTTTCTTTCTCCATCTTCTTTGTCTCCATAGTTACAAATAGAGTAATGCTACCAGCTCCCAAAGAAAAACTTGCTGAAATACAGACCTGGGAATTCTCAAAAGAGCTTCTAATTTTCTGTCATTTTTCACAACCTTAAATCTATCAGAAACAGTGTTAAACAGCTTTACTTGGATTTTGAATGAGTAGAGGTTACTAACATTGCTATCTCTGAATGGAAGACATTAAGACAGTAATAACAGACCACCTTATTTGATCATCCATGGTACCTGTAGGTTTTAGACTTCATTTATGTTGTTCTTTAAGTTAAAAATGGAAGTAATGTATATTTCCAATAAGGAAAAGCTTTCACAACAGCCTGAGTAATTTACTTTCGTGTAACCACATACCTGTGCATTAATATAATTATAGTTCAGTTAATCTCCAATAGATCAGTGCCACAAAGTGCATAACAGTCAACACAGACCCCACCATAACAGACTAATTCAAATGCAGAATGCAGTATCACAGAAGCAGTCTTGCTGTGTGCACACGTTGGTGCCTTTCTTTGGCTTTCTAAATCAAAACATACATTCATTCCTTAGCTGCAGAAGTGACCTAAACTCATGATCTGTGGGCACAGCAGCCTTCCTAAACACTAATGCGTTGCTCTGTGCAGTTCAGAAGTTAATCTGGGATAAATAAGGTGAGGCAGTATTACTGTAGGACACTGAAGCAAAAGTAATGCCCACCAGCAATTCTCTATTGCTCAAAGCAATAGCAGCAAAATAATCAATTTTTCTGATTGGAACTGGCATGTATCAAAAAGAAAATTAGAAGAACACACAGTTGTTCCAAACATAAACCTGGTTTTAATATAGAAAATCCCTTTCTATACTGCTATACTTAATAAACAACAGTAACAAGATTAGGTAACGTTCAAGAAAGAACAGGCAGAAACTTTCAAAAGTTCAGAACAAAAGCATATATAAAGTTCCCAAAACTACTGTAAAGGACAAGATTAAGAGCCCATTAGATTTACATTAAGGTAGACAAAGGAGGAAGGTGTTTCATAAAGCAAGGGGACAGTGCCAAGAAAGGCAGCATTCATTTTCACTGTAAGCCAAAATGTCATTACTATTTACAAATGACGCAGAAATTGTATCAGGAAAAATGTGCGTGACCTGAGCATATCAGTAAAGCAGAAGGTCAGGTTCAGCTGCCTACATCCACTGCCTCAATCTACTGCAGCCTGCATAAGTCCTGTCTAGTCTGCAGCTCCAGTGCACACTGATCTCCTTGCAGATCCTGAGCCACAACTGCCAGCCTGGCCTATATATAATGCATGTCCTACCAAAAATACCCCACATGCCTATGTTCATAAAAATGAATACCACACAAATAGCCTGGAAAGGCTTTAAAGAATATTACCATTGCACACAGTCAATCCAGATGAGATACCTGCGATTATGGGGATTAGCCTGAGGAAAAGGAAACCCACATTCTATCATAGGTTACGTTTCCACACTTTTTTTTATTTGAGCAGAACTATATAATCTAGCTCACAGCTAGTCACAATACACAGTGAAACCATCACAGATCCAGCACTGTGGATATTGGGATTCCAGGGTGGCTCTCTGTAGACTACTCATGAAAAGGGTACTAAAAAAGGGGTGAAAACAAAGCAAAACATGCATGGGCAACATGGTAATTTTCCCATATAGCCTCACCAACTCACTTCGGTCTTGATATGATCAAACTCCTTTCTTCCCCCCACTATGCCTCTCCTGATGAGAGGCTGACAGCCACATTTTAATACGGTGATTTTCTACTTAGGCTAAATACTCACTAGGGACAAGCATTAGACCACCAGACAGAATATCAGTTATTGCCCAAGAGAGTACTTATGCTTATTTCTTGAACAGTAAAAGGCGAATATATTGTTTAAATACATCGCTGATTACTGAGATGCTTTTACTTCACATACTATTTTATGTCATTATTTGTTTTGCAGTAAAACTTAAGTTCACTATTTTGCAAGGCACTCAGTCCACATTTCATCAAAACATACATACACCCCCGAGAAACATGAATTTTGGTCTCTCCATATTAAAAATTGCTCTGTAGAATCAAAAGACTGACAGCAAAAAACCCCAACAAAATCAAGTCCTGCACTGAAGGAATGGCAAGCTTGTATGGGAACATCGTAACCCACACTTTAGAAACTGCTGCGCTGCACAGGAAAATGTGGGCGCCACTGGAGATGCATGGAACATGTCTGTGGGCCTGCCTTCAGCAGAGAACTGTTTCATCGTAACAGCCTGCTATAATGTGTACACCACACTATTTCCCATGGTAACAAACCCTATAGTTATGAACCCTGTGGGATTTCTGCTGGAGAATAATTTTGGTCCTCCACAAATGCCACAAAGAGATTCAAAATAAAGCTCAAATAAAGTAAGCAAAGGCAGTTGGAAATGGGGCACTTTTACTCTCTCTTAGAAAAGGATAAACAGGACTGTAATAACTTGAATTTATACATTTATTATTTTTATAAAATCGATCTTTAGCAACTCACATCAATCTGTAACACTAGTTTTCCTGTCTTATTTGTCTATTTATTCAAGCAAAGATGTTTCTATTATACAGAGATCAGAGTGATTTTGCATGTCACATCCACAGTAACAAAAGGAATAACTAGGGCGACTTTCTCACATGTAGAGCATCTACTTTATAAATACAAGTTTGCAAGCTGAACACAAGGAAGCGAAAAGGGCTGGAATATCTTGGGAGCTTAGACCTGGAAAATCACAACATAGCTGCATACTTTCTATCTGAATAATAAGCTACTCATGCAGATTTATCAACCAATTTTTCTTAGATTGCTTGCTTATCAGTTGATTACCAAGAAACTGAGTTACATGATGAAGAAAAGAAAGAAAATCAAACTACAAAACACCACCAAGGAAACCTCAATTTTAGGAGATGTATTAAATTGATCAATCCTTTAAATACTTACATAACCAGTAGAAGAGAAGGAAGAAACTAGTCTATACTGATTTCTTGTTAATTTTTTTTTTCCAAATACGATTTGAGAGCCCACTGCGTATCAAGTGCAGTATTTAATAAAGTAGCATTTGATCAATATATGGCGAGGAGACAGAATGATTCAGTAGATATTTCTATCTGTAACTATCAGGATGATCCTTGAAATATGAATGTTTAAGCCTCATGATGCTGAAGTTTTTAATCATAAACATGATAAGGCATAATTATTGCAACTCAGGCTAACATCAGTTTTTTACTTAAATCTTTGGCTTGCTTTCTACTGGCTAAGTTTCTAACAAGAACCCTCTTACTGCTAGATTTCTAAGAACAAGTTCTCTCTTACAGGGTTGGTTACTTTTGCAATTATCAGGGAAGGAATTAATCTGCTTCCTTAAAGTACAGCCAATGAGAATTTCTAGCAATGGCCAGTTAGAAAAGATTCACTTTCCGCTTCATGACAAACTAGACATTTATGGTTTTGTCATGACTGCTTCCTGTGGTACAAAAAAAATGCTTGCTGCACAGCTCATGATGAAGAGGAAAAAGACAGAAGAATTTGCTCTTTTTCCTCCAACTTTCTGAACAAATCAAAAGGAATTATTGTAGTATTCTACATTAATGCGTTTCCTAGTATACTGCCATTAATATTCCTGTTTAACTTTCTCAAGCTTAGTTTCTGCAAGGTTATGTTTCATCTTACTCACTAAAATTGGGCAACTGTGAATTGGTCTAACACAGAATGTGCCAGATATGAGCTTCAGTCACTTCAGCTCAAATCACACTCAAGCATCACTGTGTCCATCTTTTGATACATTAAAATAACTGTCTTAATCTTCCTGTGCATTAGGATCGAATCACCCAGTAGACACTAGGAATTTAAACTAGTGACAATACCTGTGCTCTGCAGGCAGCAGCACCCTTTCCAGCTTCTCTGAGGGAAGCATTAATTTGTGCTTAGGGCTTCATGGGAGCCCTTCTAGCAGAGGTGCCTCAGGGACACACTGAATTCATATCATCATAACATGCACAGGTGTGTATGCAGGAGGCCACACTAGTTACAGGTACAACATACAAATCAAATGGTAGCGTCCCCCCATCAGCTTTTCTATTATCTGCCCCACTTTGTGACAATTTCCTCCAGCTTCCCCAACACCACTTGCTTTGCTGTTCTTCCTTAAGACATGGGATGGGGATTTGTCAAAGTCAGTGAACACTTTATTACAGTGAGAGTGCTCAGTAATGAACAATTCAGCAATTTAATGAGATTCTGTAGATCTGTCTCCAGCCTGTCCATCAAGTTTCACTTCTATAAAGCACCCTGACACTAATCCTCTGGCATACCCAATCTTCACCCTGGGCTGAATATTAGATTCTTCCATGGTATACTGCATTACCACTATAACCTTAGCAAAAATGATGAACTTAACTACACTTGAGGCAATATAGCTGGTCTGATTTGATTTTCTTCTATTGGGTTGACTATGAGGGAATTACTTGTTTACAAAGATAAAGCCAAAAAAACAGTTTCTTATTGCCTTCTGAATGCCTAAATTGGTAAATATTTATGTGTGTCCTTTAATTCATTCTGAGGACCTGTAATATTTATAAATATACATTTATTCCTGGTTGTACAGATGGAATTAAAAAGACACATGTAGTTTTTGCCTGCAGCAGAAAACTAGTTGAAAACAATTTTTGGAACAGCATTAGTAACCTTTAGAGAGGCAATTATGATAACACTTAAATGGACACTGAGGAGAGTTTGTTGTCACTTGGAAAGCAGCACATTACCTACAAGTACCTCTCCTCTGTATGACCCTGTAACAAGAACAGAAGATTTGTCATATTTGCCTCATGAAATGTTCATTGACTGGAGTGCACACAATTAAGAAAATTATTTCTGAGTTCTTAAAGCAGGAGAAGGCAATGACACAAGTTGTGAAAACTCCCACTTCCTAAACAGTTTCAGCAGGTAACAGAGGCCATATTACTCTGGATAGGCTTGCTCATTACTGAGCTGGCATTAGGCTACCCTTGTACCTCTTTCTGCAGCAACTTCTGTGGCAAAAGTATACCCAAGCATGTAGCTAGGAATCTCAGCGACTTTGAAGAGAAATCATGATAAAGCCCAATTGGTCAATCAGCCATGTCCCATATAGGAACTTGTACATCAAAACCTTTCCTGATAAAGGGAAATGAACTAGGACTCCAGAGCATTGTGCCTGAAAAAGCCAAACCAAATCCACCATCATGGTTAGTGTGCTGCAGCTTCCGTTGCACAGACATCCTCCAGAGAATAGAGCCAGGAAAGAGTGTAACCTTACATAAGTAGTTGCATAAAATATAATCTTTGTAAAATACACCATAGTCTAAAGCCTCAAAGTTTTGAGAGCAAATATGCCAGTTACCAGACTGCAGGGTCAAGTTACAGCTACATACTGTCTCTCTGGTTTGAAGAGCTTAACTTCACTTTTTTTTTTTTTAAGAATAAATATTTTGATCCCACATGACATTATCCATCCAAAGAACATGAAGTGCCCCACTTCTTGAACTGAACTTGAAATTCTGAACTGAACTGCTTCAAGTTCACCAGATGAACAGACATCTTACACTTTGAAAGAAAGGTGACATATAAATGAAATCAGAGATTCGAATATACACAGTCTTCTTGGATGGACCAATATAACCCAGTTCCTAAAAAGAAAGCAGAGGTTTCTTTCAAGCAAGTTACGTTCTACCTTGAAATACCAATATTATACTGGTGTCCTTTCATTATATCATGAATTTAAATTTTTACAGGCATATGATGGGAAAGTTTCAAGGACAGATCTTAGTTGAGCTTTTATGTTACTCTTTACAAGTTACATGATTTTTTCACATTAGGTTTCACAAACACACACACACACACAGTAAAGGTCACAACATAATGCTTTTAGTTTACTAATATTCCATGGCTAGCAAGCTGGCCCTTTTTTAGATCCAGCTTTCTAAAAGGAAATGATGACCATCTCCAGCTTCTTGCTGCAAACCTTCCGCTGAAGCTTCCATTCACCTCTGAGCAGAGCAGCCTGCGTGATGATTCTCTAATTTGCTTGAGGGAAAGTCACCTGTGGTGGCCTAAACAATTTAAATGACAACCGAAGTTACACAGCTAAATTTGTCTGAAGTGAACAGGAGAGAGTGCAGAAGCAAGTTTGCCACCAGACTTGTGGCACTAGCCACACCAGGAGCAATGATAACCGAGTTATATGCATCAGCTTCCTCTTCCCACCAAAAAATTTGGATCTGGAAGAAAATCTCTGGCCATATCTGAGCAACACAAGTTAAGCAGTAAGACAAATTTATCTTTCAAACAAACTAATTGCATTAACACAACACAACGTTTTTTGAATTTCATTTAAAAATTCCCCTCAGTTGTTATTCACAGCTTTTGCTCAAGGGCTCATTCTCCCTCGAGATTGCTCCAGGGTTTCAAAACAACAGATTACTGCTATGGTTTATAGAGTATCAAGCATTCTGCTTATTCACCAGACTCCTTACCTGCCAGATTTGTTCTTCACTGAGTGAAGTGAGTCTATCACTTTTAAAAACCTCTCGAAGGAGACAGTATGGGAGTGCCAGGACTTCTTCTGGATGATTCTTCAATAGCTCAGAGAGATGTTTTACTAAGAAGTCAACGACTGCATTCTCCAACAAAGTGAGGTTGAAGAGGTCTGCAAGCTTATACAGGTCCAAGTAATTAAAACTATTCAATTCCTAAAAGGGCGAAGCAAACAAAATACGTCTCACAAAAAAACAAAAAAAAACAGTGAAGAAAAATCCCCACAGGTCCCAAATAATGAAAAAAAGTTGTTCTTTTGGAGCTGTGGAGAAGGCAGGCAAAAGAACTTTAAATTAATTAGCACAATCTCATTTAAAATGTACGTATGTTACCAGCACACATATATATATATGCAAATTTATATAAGAGTATTAATTTATATAGCAAGGTTATATATGCATAAAGCATCTGTAAGAAATATGGATTAGTACATAATATAATCAACCAGCATTATTTACACTGTATGACAAGAGCTTGCAGCAGTTAACAAGTGGATTTAAAAAAAAAGTATTTGTTAACTACAATGGTTTGTTACAGAGCAATTATTTGTTCATTATTTACAGTTTTGATTGAGCTAGAGCACTGTGTAGTGCAACTTTTAGTTCCACAAAACCTCCCAAAATATGAGACGCTGAGCTACATTTTATTACATACAAATTCATCTTCAGTGAACAAATAAACATTTTTTTTTCCTACCACTGACATCAACCTATAGTGGATGTTGGCTTTGCATACTTTCTCTCCCTCCTTCTAGCAGCAGAAAATCTGCAGAGACAAAAGCTACAGTAACTCAGGGCAGGAAGTTTTTCTCCATCCTGGTAGCAGATAACCTGCTATGTTTTCAACTTGGCATCCTTTCTAAATTAGTGTCTGGACAGCTAACTACTACTATTCTAGAGCACACAGCTGCTTTCAGGGGAGAGGCCAAGAATTCCTCTGTATTAGAGAAAAGTACCCAGTACGTCTCAGCATGTTTACCCATTTTCTCCGTTCTTGCTGTATGTTCACACCTTTCTTCCTCTCTCCTCCACAATCCTGGTTTTCGTCTTCCAATTTACCACATTGCTCCCTATCAGCCTCCTCCTCCTTGACCAGCTCCACATGCGAAACTGACAAGAAGTCTCGTCAGTTTCACTTTGCTGGTTAGTTAACATAGGGACTAGAAGAGGAAAGAGAAACAGACTAAATTAAGTCAATTTCACTTTCACTGCTCTGCTGGATGGCATGGCAGCACCAAATGAAACTGACAAGAAATCTTGTAAATGTCAAATGAGCTGCGCGGCTGGCAGATAGAGCAGAGCAACAGGGAAGATGGGAAAGTGCGAAGAGAGGGTTTTTTGGAATGTTTTATGGACTACATCTTGAACGTGTGAATTGGGTGGCTGTCCCAATGACTGTGGAGCTGTTTATGCATATGCAATGGAGAGCGGAGAAAGAATTTTTTTCACCTGCTTAGAGGAGTCAGTACTGGAGGAAAGTGAATCAAATTCCTGGGGTGGCTCCTGCTTGTTACACAGTCTCCCAGTCTGTGCATCTTCCCCAGCAGAGTTGTACACCAAAGAGAAAACCTATTATCTACTTCAACTGCTGCATAGGAGGTTCACATTGTTTTTTTCAAAGAACAAAGACAAATTCCTTTTGTTGTCAGGCCAAGCCCTAACAGCCATCATCCCAAAAGCCACAGATATTCTAGCACCAGTTCCTCTTCACACTACATAGAGGAGTTAAGGATGAACCTTCCCCAATTGCAGAAAGATAGAAAAAAAGAATGAATTTTAAGGGAGAAGTATGAATGCTTGCTTGGTGATTTAGTATCTGCAGATCAAAGATCCTCACCACCACTTCTGTGATGGCTATGCAATGGTGGCAACAACACCTGGGAATATAACTGAAGTAAAAATCACAGCACATAACATGCAATACCTATGGTTTATTGTCCCTGGTTTGGAAGACTATCCTTCCAAAGAACTCCCCAATTTAATGAATGCCAAACATCCAGAAAGAAGTTTAGAAGAGGTCAGTGTACATTTACTGAGCTATTTGTAGTCAACAGCTGCATGTGGGGAGGAGAAAAATAAACAAATAATCAAGCATTGTGATCTGAGGGTCAACAGCCCCACCAAGATACAGGCCTGATTGAACCCCACTAAGGGGCAGTAGAGGAGAACAGAAGGCTTTTGGTGGACTTCAGAAGAAGACAATACTGGAGATAGCATAATAAAATATTTCTTCATTAGAGAAAAACAGTAATCTGACACACAAATGCTGTCTTCCCCTGAAAAATCTTTACATTTTCAGTGATATCTGAAAGACACCGGCAAGCCTTCAGTTTTGGTTTGGGTATTTTTTTAGGATCCCCCAAACACCTCTATCCCCTCAAATCAACACTACTTGAAGTTTTTTATGAAAGCTGCCATACAGTGAAAGAGGCCAAATCTACTTTTGGATGGATAAATAAACTCTCACCAGTTATTTATTTACAACATTATTTTTGTTTATATTTCAGATGTTTGCTTATTTATGTGCATTTATTTATTATGGGGGTCTATTTGTTCAGTTATTTTGATAGATAAGTGTCAGGTGATTTTTGATGCTTCAGCTAACATAATGGTACTGACCTGCTGTAATTACGGTTTATTGCTTGGTGAATATCATAGGTATATTTTGTTAAAAAGGGTCCTGGCCTGTAATTGGAAACATTCCTTTCTGGTTTTGTGAGTTTAGAGTTATCTACAGGTTTGTATTTCACAGACAAAGCAGCATTAACTTTTACAAATGAAAATTACCAGACTGTCATAGCAATATTCAAATCTAAATTATAGTGCTACACATTACTGTCTCTGTGATGATACTAGAGGGGAAACCTGTCACACTGAGATTGCACCATGTAGATCACAGATCAGATGACCACACTCTTCATATGCAGTATGGCTTTCAGAACAACAGACTAAATGGCATTGTGTTAGTTAGTAACAAAAAAAAAAGAAAAATCAATCAAACAAACAAAAAATCAAAAAAAACCCAACCAATCACAATCTATCAGGCAGTATCAAAGCAATCACTGTCAACTCAGTCTGATTTTAATAGATTGTCAAACTAAACCCTTAAATGAATTCAAATACTTGTTTAAAAATGAAATAAGTCACTAAATAGGAAATTGAGGCATGGTCATGAATAAGAGTTCTGACAGTCTCTGTTTTCCACAGGTTTTATTATACTGTGTTAAAAGAGCAACTACAAAATCCTAAAGTTGAGTGCTACTTTCTTCTGGTACTGTATTGCTTTAAAAGATACAGTAAAAACCAGTCTCATGTAAATTATTGAAACTTTTGATCTTGTTTTTATAAACTTTTAAATACATGCCACTTTTCTTTTTTTGAACTGAAGGATGAAACAGGAACACAAGCAGATCTGTCACTAAAAGCTGAAGAGAATTAAGGTAGTGATCCTATCTCTTCTAATGTGATGTACATTACACTGCTGAGACACATTCAGACTAACAAAATATGTGTAAGTTTGTATATACAGATCTTACGACTTACAGCTGAAATAGCTCTAAAGTCTCACAGTAAGCTAAAAACAATTAATGGCCATATTATCAGGGTCTACTTCTAAAATGAGAAGCTATCTTTCATCATACGCATGCTACTTACTCCACAACCCCCAGCTTCCTCCCCTCTCCCTGAAGTAAGAGAATCCATTGTTCTACACTACTGGTCTTCTGATTCAGTAGTATCAACCTTTAGATACCAAATCAATTTAACAATGAGCTAATGTTTAAAATCCCCATAAAAGAAAATCAATTTTCTGAACAAGCATAATCTGAAAGATGACAATATTAAATATTCAAAATAAATGAAGTGACATTGTTCATATTTTAATGCAGAGGTGCATTTTAATATGAAGAGATGATAAACTGACAAACAGGAAAAATAGATATAAACACTGTATTTAAATTACTTCCAAGTCTATCCTTATTTATTTGTACTCTAAAGAATAATTGCCTTGCACAAGCCACAGAAAAGGATGTAACAGATTGATAAATTAGAGTTAATCATAACCAAGTACACAGCAGACTACAATAAACCTCTATTCCTCTGCTTCATGTTATAAATAGCAGAAAAAGCACAAGGAGAACTAAGGGGAAAGAATGCATTTCTTTATGACCTTATTTGAAAGATAAACTCCTTGGGGAAATACAATTTATTCAGATTATCAAGACCCTGCTGTGCAAATCTACAGTCTGGGAGCACACTACAGAGATCAAACAATATTTACTTTATTCTGTTGGGTATAAAAGCTTTTAATGAATGCATAATTAAGACAGAAATAGTATATACAGCTTTAGAATTCCACTGCCAAGCCAAGCCATTAATATCTGAAGTATCATACCCAGTTGTAACTCCACCTGCTTCCTATTTAGATCACACCACTATTAGAAATCAAGGTATTAAATGACCAGCCCTGCTGCTGTAACAGAGAAGACACTATTTCCCCTTTTCCTAAAAGGGGTTCAGCCTCTTTAAAGCAAAAGAGGAAGTGTGATGTCTCTGGGACAGGGATATGATCTCTCAAAATGCTTAAGCAGTACCTAGCACAACAGGGTCTTGGTCCTCCAGGTTCTCTTCTATGTTAAATACTCTGAATCAGCTGCACCATTCAGAAAGAGCCTTAACATAAATCATAGCAAAGACTATCTAAATAGATAAGATACTGTGCCAAATGAAAAATTGTAGTGACAAATTTTCCCCTGACAACAAAAGGGATCAACATAATTTTACGAGAAAAGAAAGCTGGTTCTGTTGGTTCTAGCTCTTCCTTTCTATATCAAGGATCCAGTTCAGCAAAACCTCACACATTTACATAGGAACAAACAGATCATGCATATACTAAACAGCACAGCAACAGACATATATAGTTCATACTAAGCATAAGTACAAATCCTTCAAAACACATACTTCAGATCTAACTCAAAATTTGCCTCTGCTAAATACCAAAGACTTCCAGCTGAACCACGAAAAAACATTTTCTGGAAGCCTGGTCACAGTGGAACAGCTGGGTCAGAATTTTGCAACGAATAAGCCCACGCTTACATTTCTTGCTAGATCAGTGCAGACTGTCAGTGTCTGTACATGCACAGTAAAAAATGTCTTTTAAAATGACTTATTTTATGAAATTAATTTTTTCTGGTAGATCATTCATTTCTCAACACTTTCTACAATTCCTGCTTTTGTTTGCTCCTTAAAGCGTGAAAAGTTATTTTGCATCCATGCCATTACTTCAAAGCAGATCTGGGGCTAAGTACAAAAGCAACAAACCAAAACATTTCAGCCCTATTACTTTTCTTTCTGCCATAAAATTAATTTCTGTTCTCACTTAGTGTTTTCCAGTATCTGCTCACTTTCCAGGTTAGAGCTGCTGGCTGCTGCTAGCGAGCCCCCTCTTTGAAGGCATGGAAGAAGCCCGAGACCTTCACAAGCACAGTGGAAAGACATGACATCCTCAGATTGCTCATGTGATGAGACATCTGTGTGGCTTCCAAAAATAAAGTGAAACACACCATATGCAGATATGCAAACATAAGACCTAAAAGGTAAGAATTTTCTAGAATCTCAGGTAGATTAATCTGTTATTAAATAGAAAAATATTTTCAAATGGCAATCCCGTTAAGTATTGTAAGTGATCCTGGTTATACATGCCTATTATATATCACATAAATGATTATGTGTGTTATGGAAAGAAATATAATAATGAAACATTAAGACTATACAGTTAAAACTCAATGGTACTATTGGAACAGCCACAGATAAGGTACTGCAGGGTTTTCAACAGCTGATTTCTCTTGCTAAACAGAGGCTGCTGTGGGAATAGCTTTTAATTTGGTTTTGTTTTGGGTTTTTTTTTTTTTGTTTGTTTGTTTGTTTTGTTTTTTTAACTGTTCCTAGCACAGAACCTCCCCAAATGAAAAGCTTCACATAGAATCATAGAATAGTTAAGGTTGGAAAGGACCTTAAAATCATCTCGGTCCAACCCCCCTGCCATGAGGCAGGGACACCTCACATGACACCCAAGGCTATGTCCAACCCGGCCTTGAACACTGACAGCGATGGAGCATTCACAACTTCCCTGGGCAACCCATTCCAGTGCCTCACC
>JANRGW010027180.1:0-21293 GCA_024733675.1 Psilopsiagon aymara | reverse complement strand
TGGGATGCAAGTGCACAATGCCGGCTCATGTTCATTGTTTCATTGACAAACACCCCAAGTCCTTCTCCACAGGGCTGCTCTCAATCTCTTCTCTGCCCAACCTGTAGCTATACCTGGGATTGCTCCCACCCAGGTGTAGGATCTTGCACTTGTCACAGTTGAACTTGATGAAGTTGGCATCAGCCCACCTCACAAGTGTGTCAAGGTCCCTCTGGATGGCATTCCTTCCCTCCAGAGTATTGACCGAACCACATAGCTTGGTGTCATCAGCCAAGTTGCTGAGGGCACACTTAATCCCACTGTCTGTGTCACTGACGAAGATGTTGAACAAGACTGGCCCCAACACTGATCCCCAATTGACACCACTCATTACTGTTCCCCAAATGGACCCTACGCCATTGAGCACAACTCTTTGCTGCAGCCATCCAGCCAGTTCTTTGTGCACTGAGCGTTCCGTCTATCAAATTGATGTCTCTCCAATTTAGAGACAAGGATGTCATGCAGGACAGCGTTGAACACTTTGCACAAGTCCAGGTAAATTCTCATTAATGAGTTAAAGTGCTATTATCTGTCCAGGCTAAACAACCAAAGAGACGCAGTATAGTTGTTTGCCACAACAAACTGAGGATTCAGACACGTTGGATCCCACATATGACTAGCCCACAATTTCTGTTTGGAATGACAAGATGCATCTTGAAGTCTTCAGACTCAGGCTACATATTCAAGTCCAATACATGGTGCAAAATGTCTAACACTGGAGATAATTAATTCTTTAAATCTTAACTGAAAATTTTCCTCAATAGGTCAGGAGAAAAACCCTATTACCTGCATCCCAGTAGGAGGTGTGGTTCCAATATATGCCCTGGCGCTTCAGCTGGTCTCTGTTGGAGTGACATGTCACATCCAGTGATTGCTTGGAATGCTTACACCTTCTTTTGGATAATAGTTGGGTGGTTTCGCATTTGGTCATAAAACAAAGTTTCTGTGGGTAAAGCCCAAACTCGCATTTCCCCAGGCAAGGGTATCAAAACTGTCCCAAACAGTCAGGGTATCAGCAAGAATGGTTTATTGGTTTCCTTTCTGACTCTCAAATTTAAGTCATAAAGAATGCAAGAGTGATTCACTTTCTCTGAGGTTCTGTGCTTTCCACAAGGGCTATGTAATGTGAAATACAGAAAAAATCTTTAGACCTTTAGATAATTCTCCCCTGAAGCCACAGGCTTGCTCTTTTTCTATAGCACTATAGCTATATATCCACTTTAGGGACTGTGGTGTTTTATACAGGAGTATGAAGTATGTATGTGTCATTCTGCAGATGTCATAGCATCTTGCAGATTCAGGAGTACTGAATGTGATTACATATCTCCTCCAATAAACACCAAAGCCTGCCACCATTAAGCAGAGCTTAATGGCTCATTTATCAGAGAAAGAAGATAACGATACCCTGATTACAGGAACTAGCAAGTGTAACTTGCAGAATTATTTAATGGGGTATTTTTCTCCTTTAGCCACACAATGGCTGTTATCAGGGCTGGGATATCCTAGTTGTGTTTCAGAGACTTGGAATGGTCTTAGGTTCTTTCAGACCTTAAAAAGTGCTTGAAATCATCACAGTTCTCTGTTAGACACATGCTCACGCAAACACAACTTCTTTAAAAGTGGCAATAATGTTGGTTCTGCTTTCTGTGTTGCAGGAGGGGTTCTGGACCGATACCTGACAATGTACCTATTCAGTGCATTCATTCATAACTCACTCCAGTGTGCTATACCCCAGCCCCATTTAGATCTATAGGAGAGTATTCCCAACTGCAGTGGAGCCAGAAGTTCATCCAGCCTTTCAAGATGTAACTGTTGTATTCATGGCGCCTCTTTTTCTCACACTTACTTCATGCACAGGTCAGGAAGAGAGTAGAGAAAGCAGCTTCACAAGAAATTGGTCACTGTAACTGTCTTTAAGGTAATTGCAAGCTGCCACTGTGGTGAGCACCTTTAAGCCTCAGAGGTACCACAGGCCATACCACTAATCTGCTTACTCGCAGCACCCCAATCATCATCAGACCTAAATAGCTGAACTCTTTTTTTTTTCTTTTTTTTTTTTTTTAAGAAAAGATGGATTTTTAAAGCACAATTCTATGATGTATGTTGAATTCTGCTGTCAGAATTCATGACTAATAAACATTCTGTTAACAGCTGAACTAGAAATCACAGAATCAAAGAATGGTTATTGGTGGGAGGGACCTTAAAGATGATCTGGTTCCAACCCCCCGACTCCTTTTGTCCCGTTAGTTTCATTTCTAGGTAATGACAGGCCGCAGTAGCTTGTCTGCAGAGTGCGCAGTTCTCACGAAACTGCACTTTCCACAGGCAGGCTGTATTATGTAACCTCCAGCACCCATTTTCTGTGATACTGTGGTACCATTGTCGTTTTGCTTTTAAATAGAAGCTTCTAAGTGTATTTTTGTAAGGCTGGGCTCAAATTAATACTTCTCTGCTGCAGCTTGTCTGCCTGGAAGCTTCTTCCTCTGTGATACAAGTGATGGAGGCAGCTGCGGGCCACACATGCTTCATAAGCCTCAAAGTTTGTTGAAAACGGATGAAGATGCCCACAAGAAGAGGCCTGGCAGGGAGAGCTGCGAGGACACATCTCCCAGGAGAGATGCTTTCCATCCGGCAGCGACAGACACTTTTTCTCTTCATGTTCCCTCTACCGGGGATACCAGAGAGCCAAACGCTTCCCTGCCCACCCAGGATGTTAAAAGCGAGCCCTGCCAGGGTCGCTGGAGGGTCTGGCGGCGGTCCGGGAAGGAGGTAGAGTGGGAGGCAGGGGCAAGGACAAGGACAGGGGCAGGGGCAGAAGCAGGGGAAGAGGCAGGAGCAGGAACCAGGGGTAAAGGCGGGGGCAGAGGCAGGCGGTGAGGGGTGCGCCCCTGCAGCCGGCTCCGGGTTCCTCCGCCCGCTGGGGTCGGTGGCCCCACTCCCGCGGACGGGCACGGCTGGCCGCAGTCCCGCCCGCCTGGGCGGTGGCAGGCTCCCGCCGTGCCTCCCAGTACATAAAGGGAGGTGGCGGGGGCCGGCCGCGGGCAGCGGCTGGCGGCGACGGAGCAGCCTGTGCAAATGGAGCAGCCGGTGATGATGGAGCAGCCGGTGCAGACGGAGCAGCCGGTGCAGATGGAGATGTGGAAGGCGCAGAGCCTGGAGGAGCTGGTCCGCATCCTCCACCGGCTATTCGCGGAGGACAAAATCTGCGTGGAAGAAGTGCAAGCGCTGATGGAGTCGTACGAGAGCAACCCCGAGGAGTGGCTGCAGTACGCTCAATTCGACCAGTACAGGTACGAACCACCCCCGAGCAGAATGTCTCCGGTGCCGCGCTGCTCGCCGTGCACGCGCGGCTGGCGGAACGGCAAAGCCGCCAACGGGGAACGAGGACCGCGGCAATGCAGAGCAGACCCACTACTGACACCCTCTTCCCCATCCCGACCTGGCCGATGGCCTCTCCGGCAGCGCTCAGACACGGGGAAAGGGCAAAGGGCCCCAGGGGTCTGCGGTGGCCCGCGGCGGGGCCGGGCAGGGGCGGGGAGCGGGCGGGGCGGCAGCGGCCAATGGCGGCAGCGGCGGGCGCGAGCGGTGGGTGCCCCACACCCGCTACCGGCGGTATCACTTGTACACCCCCACCGGCATCGCAGCCGGGCCGGGATGCCGCGGGGGCTGCGCGGAGAGCCGGGGCGGGGGGCAGACCGCACCGACGTGAGTGCTCGGTGTCCGTAGTGGAGCAGGTGCGTGCCCTGCCGCACGGGAGGGTCGGGAGCCGTCTGCGACCCTCGCTACAGCCCCTTCCTCCTCCGGAGTATTTTGCTGCTTGCCGGGAGGGAGGGAAATACCCGTGGGGGTTTGAAGTCACTCCTACTTGCTAACAACTGATTTATCGCTGCCATTGGTGGCTGCCCCGTCTCAGATTTCAATATAAACCCATTTTATTTGAGCACTTTGTTAAGAAATAAAAAAAAAAAAAGAAAAAAAAAAAAAAACGTAACCACCACCACCACCAAAAAACTACAAAACCTCTTCTATTAGCCTTACTTTCATGAAACCATCACTTGACATTTTTAGCCGCCTTTCACCTCGTGTTAACTATCCTCCATTCAGAATAAAGCACAGAATTTGTAGCAGGACACAGGACACTAAGAATCAGAAAAACAAAGTGTGCTAACATTAGAAGTATGCATGGCAGCCATATTATTTTTTTTTTCCCCAGCCAGACCCATACAGAAATAACAGCACTTGAAAAGTCCGGTCAAATGCCAGCATTGATTGCTTATGTTCTGGCATCACAGGGAAATATGTCTACCTAAAATATGAGAAACTTGTGGATGAGATGAGAGGCAGCATATAGACATATATGTTATGCTTTGAAAGTAATTTGTTATGAGCCTCCTATCTTGAGTAAAATAGAGTGGTCTTGTGGGAAAACTAATAAAAAACTAACATCGGTGCCCTTTCTGTGTGCCCCTGCTTGCATCTCCTAGGTGAGAGTGAGGTATCCTGTCATCAGTGTAAATATTTGCTTTACTTGGCAAAGTAAGGTGCAAATAGTCACAACTAAAGCTGAAATTAAATCAGAAAGTCCCACTGGGTTACTTGCACTATAACAGCTAGAAGCACCAGCCCCAGATCAGAAGAGCCCCACTATGGAAAATAATGTGTAGAGTAAAACCCCAGTCCCTTCTCCAGTGAACTTTTCAGTATAACAAGACAAGCAACAACTCAGGGAGGCTTGCAGGAGAGTATACAAGGGAACAAACATAAGATGTTGCTATTAAAGATATTTCAAGCCCTGAGAGCAAATCACCATCTGGAATATGCCTATAGGTAAAAGCATTCAGCATCAAGCTAATGCTGTGCCACCTGTAAGATAACACATGAAAAATCTTTTTAGGAAATCTTGCTCTGATAAACTTAGTTTAGAAGTAGATGCTGGCAGAGGTTATCCCACAGATGCTTTAGCAACACACAAATGCCACAGTACAAGAATTTTCAGGATCAGACTAGGAGAACCATGGACAAAAAGCCCAACATCTTTTTTCTTTTTTGGCTTTGTACAAATGAGTGCTGCATAACAGAAGGAAAGCCAAGAATATTTGAAAAGGAAATGCAGAAGAATGCAACCATTTATTTTTCTTGTTCCACTCCAGGCCTCTGTTTCTAATTATAAGCCAGATGGTGAAGTGACTTCATTCAACAACTATTTTGATTTGATCCTGTCTACCACCCTAGTCTCAGACTCACAGTTCCCAGACTCCAATCATCTATGTAATTCAAAAGCAGTATGATTATAAAATATCAAAATTACTATTTTTTTTCCCCAGAAAAGAGAATTCTTGCCAAAAAATGAAGTTCAAGAATGCAAATTTTGTTTTTTCCAAGTATAACTTGACTTGCAAGGAAAGGTAGAAAAAGGATTCCTACACATCACAATCTTCCTTCGTAAACATGTTTGTATGATTTTGTCTTTTGTAGGCATATCAGCGTGTTAAAAGCAAACACTTTGTATTTCAGGTATACAAGAAATCTTGTGGACAGTGGAAACGGAAAGTTCAACTTGATGATCTTGTGCTGGGGTGAAGGGCATGGCAGGTTCGTATCCAAAGACTATGGGTTTAGCAAACAGATAAAAAGCCACCATATCTTTTACTGTCATAAAAAGGAGAAAATCATCAGCCCTATGTGAGATATTGGAAAGTGCCTGGAACCAAAGCAGAGGTATTGGTATAGCAGACCTGAATATTTGCTGTATCTTTTGCAGGTTCGTATCTCGTTGACGTCTTTAGAGCACTCTTTTAAAAATGTTCTGGTTTCCTACCAAATCTAAACTTCTCTTCTGTCAGAGGATTTTTTTAGTCCCAGAGATACAGTGGGTTCTGTGGGTAACAGGAACTCTTCAACCAGTCCCAGGCAACACTTGGCTGCAGAAGCAGGACTTGGTGGAATTTACATAGTCTTTGTTCTTTGTAAGGGTGTTTAAATTGTGCCTCATTGATGAGATGAGAAAGGTAGGTTTGGGTCAGGACTGCAGGCTGCGAGGAGAGAAAACCTTTCCAGGATTATGTGGCTTTCTTTAGGTTCACACATGTCACCTCCTCCCTCAAAACAGACCACACTGCTGATTTGGCCTCCTGAGTTGTGTACACAGATGGTACACTACATTGTGTAAACCTGCAAATGTGAGGGCAGGATCTGTCTCTTGGAGGTCTTTCACAAAATTTTGGCTAAAATAAAATATGGAATAAAAAAACTTTCAGGTTTTGACTGATTATGCTCACATACAAATGAAAACCTAAGGAGATGTTGGTCCATTTTTTTTTGCTTGTTTTAATTGAACATGCAATTGAGCATTTACAGTATTACCTAGGAGGTGCCATGACATCATACTCAGAGGAATATAGGAACTGACTCCACTACCTCTACTCCTTCCAGGCTGTTCCCACAAAGCCTGTAATTTTTATCAAACTGTGGGTTGAATGAGCATTTGCTAGAGCTAAACTGGACAGAAGGATACAAGGAAGAATATAAGGAATATAAGGATGTAAGGAAGAAGTTCTTCACTATGAGGGTGGTGAGGCACTGGAACAGGTTTCCCAAGGAAGTGGTAAATGCTCCACCCCTGGTACGCCTGGTAGTGTTCGAAGCCAGATTGGACAGAGCCTCCAGTGACGTGGTCTGGTGTGAGGTGTCCCTGCCAATGGCAGGGGGGTTGGAAATGGGTGATTTTAAGGTCCTTTCCAATCCAAACCATTCTGTGATTTTATGATTCTATGACTAAGACAACAAGTTGGTTTTGCTTCCTGCATGAGGAGGATCAGATTGTTCTCATGGCTTGTGGAAGGAGCGTGACAATGTGGCATTTGTGAATTGCTCTGTGCCTGAAGCAAGCTCTGCTCTCTTGGCATCTCAATTTTGCAAGACCCCCTGACATTTGTTTACTGAAAACAGTAATGAACAAGAACCAAGTTTTTGACTGAAACTCATTAGCACTGTGTTTCTGGGAGGATCAAATTCTTCCTTTTCCATTCCCTTGAGTGAGTGGAGGGCTGTCTCTTTCTCCTAATCACATTGACTTCCATAACAGCCCCTCTACTTAAAACGCCCAAACAAACCTAAACTACTTATCTAGCCCATATGTCTCCAAATGTAGCAATTAAAACATACTTCAGATCAAGCAAGTAGACAAATCATACCAGATCCTGCTGTTTTGTTCATGGTTTGCCAAACTAGAGCTTGCTGCCACTGGTTGTACTTAGTACTACCAGAGCAAGAGGGGCAGCACTTTTTTTTACTAAACAAATGTCCGTGCACTCCAGCAGTAAAGAGACCGTATAAATGAAGCAGAAATTAAGCTCGTTTCTCCCACATTTTAGGATCTGCAAATATCAGGTATACTTGCAAGCTTATACCAGTTTTTGTGTTCTGAAGACTTTTTCTGTCCTCCTCCCTCTTAGAGGCTTCCTTTGTATTTCTCTGTGGCAAGTCCATAGGTGATTGAACAACATCTGACTCTCCTCCAAGTGCTGCTCTGTGTGAGCTTATCACAATGCATTTCCATCATAAGAGTTTTAAGTAGGTTAAGCAGTCATACCTTAGCCAATGTGAATGGCTTTTTCCTAAGACTTTTGTGCATGACCTCTGTGCATTAGCACTTGATTCTACAACTCTGTCCAGATGCAGTATGCTATGCCATCTGCCCTGAAATTGCTGTACTGAAATTGACTATGTACATCACACTGAGTCTGGTTATTCTTTTCACATATATAGCAGCATCCATGATCACACCGACTCACACTGCTTTATGAAGATCCTCCAGGGAAATCTAAAGGAGACTCTGTTCAAATGGCCTGAGAAAAAAGGGAATGGTGAAATGATTAAGAAATCAGAACGAGTTTTGAGGGAAAATCAATGTGCCTACATTAATGGTAAGTTACTAAGCTTGTTTTGACAACTGCCATCCATACCTTATTCCTAGCCGAACAGTTCATCTGCTCTTTAGTCTCCTGCCTTTAACAGTGTAATACTAATGGCTTTATGCACAGTTTAGGAATGTGGCTGTCTAGATTCTGCACAAACATGTTCAGTAAACCAAACAAAACCATGTTCTTTTAATTCACTCTTAAGACACTGCAGCAATCACTTGATACTTACATATGCTGGATATCTCCTCTAGACCAAGTAGCCTTCAGTATTGTGTCCCCAATGTCTATCTGAAATTTCTTGGGACAGGGGTTCTCAGATTCAGTTGGGTTTTCCTGCCTAAGCAGATCTTTCCAGTGCAAGCAATTGCACCCTGTGTGCATCTGATCCAAAGCTTCCTTGGTTGTTTTAAACAAATTTCGTATCCAATTGTCTGAGGCAGTTTGGATCTCTGCTGTGTTTTATAACAGATGTTTTGGTTTAAAAGAAACAGGTAAAACAAGTAGAAGAAAAACACTGACAGAGTGTTGATTGCCCTAACTACTTCAATAGTGAGTGACCTTCTGTTGCTTCTAATGCACACTTCTTGATTGCTCTGTACTTTCTATTTAAGGTTAGAATCCACAGTGTTTATTTGAGTTTCCCATTAGATGAGCACAGATTTAGGACATTTTTTCCCCTATGTCCACTATTATGTAAACTATGTTAACGACTCTTAGGGCTTACACTTCAAATGTATCAGAGTTAAAAGAGTGTACTCAGGATTCTCAGGGTATCATGCCTATGTTGCACAATACATGTCCAGGTATTATATAGCATATTAATTCAAGCACAAAGGCCTTAGTTGTTTTTACAGCAGGGTCATAAGTTTAAATTCCAGGTATTTTAAGTAACTCAAAACCTCAACTTTAGTGTAGAATGGAAATTATTTGTTTCATAGATGTTATTCTTTATACCTTACATTTTTATGTAACTGCTCGATTTCTACTCCACCATCACAGAATGTGCCATTACTTCGTTAGTAACCACTCAAGAGACAGTGAACAGACGTGTTCAGTTATACTTGCTATTCAGCTAAGCTTGGAAGTATGCCAGTCACTACTAATTTGTCACCTCAGTCGAAAGAGCAGACAAATGAAAAGCCTGTTCTCCAAACTAATAAACTGTAAGGATTAATTAGGAAACAGATGCCTGTAGAGAAGACAATTTTGTCTCTGTTCAGAAGTGCATGCCCTAAATACACGTAGCTGGCTTTTAGTTTGACTGATGTCCTTGTTTCCAGGCTAAGAGCTGGCAGTATGAAAACTTCTTCCCTGTAAAACATCTTGCTAATTTTTAGAAACACAAACCTTCCTGCTTTTGGAGGAAGCTTCCTCCTAGGAACAGCAGCATCTCCTAGGAAAGCAAATAAACTTGAAGCCCTTTGGGAATGATAGCTAGAAAACTAGTGACAGCATGCCCTTCCTTAAGTTTCTCTGGGTTTCTGTCGGCCTTTATCCTGTAGGAGATAATCCAGAAGTTACATGAAGTATGGAGGGCAATAACTTATTTTGAATTACTAGGGTATTTAGAAATCTGTGCTGTAGAACAGCAGTTAAATTCACTGTACTGTTGCCCATAAAAATGCAGGCGTGCCTAAGGGGCTTACTTATAAGTGTCTGTCCAGAAAGCAGTTTTCCAGGTGTCTGAGACCTCATTACATCTTCTCACTAACACAACCTCCTGTTTCATGCCCTCACTGGTGTAGACTCCATTGGCCTGCACCGTGTGGAGAACATCAGCCACACAGAGTCTGCTGTTAGCCTGCATTTGTACAGCCCACCCTTTGACAGCTGTAACACCTTTGATCAGAGGACTGGACACAAGCACAAAGTCAAGATGACCTTCTACAGCCAGTTCGGGCAAAGGACTCACTATGTAAGTATGAGTTGACAAGCTGCCCACCTGGCTCTGTGCTCTCAGTCCATGCGGGGACAAGGAGAAGGGGCTGCTCTCCTACCTCCACAGGGCAGAGCACCAGTGCCCCAGGACAGGCAGAAGGAAGGTCCAGCATTCCTGCCTTTCCTGGGGCATCCCCACCTAGGACCAGCATAAAACTTGTTTCCAGTACTACCCAATCTGTCGGTTTGCAGTTCCCCCATGTGGAGTTGCCTGCTCTGTAGCTTCCTCCCCTTCACCAGCAGGAAATCAGTTCCAAGCAGAGATGAGGATTACTGAGAAATCTATCATTAGCTAAGTATCTTCAGGCAGAAAATTATGGTAAATACAAGCCAGCCAATGGAAAACTGTGAAGCAGCTTCGTTGTTTTGGCCAGCTTAAGTCATGTGTAACGTTTCCTGTCCAAACTGTTCTGCCAAGACGCAGCACATTTCAAGTCATTAGTTCAAAACCTTGTAACTTACTGCAAAGAATTTTTAATAGATTTAATTGGATTCTTTAAAACAAAAACTTTGATACAGAAGGGCTTTCTCTGAGAGTAAGAGTAAGAGTAGGCCTTTCGGCTGTTGGCTGCATTCTTGAGCAGTGGTGGGATATTTTATTTGGATAGAAAAGCAATTTTAAGATTGGTTTTGAGGAACCTAGCTAGGACATCTGGAAGAGTTTAATCAGGTTCCTTTTAGTGCTCTTCCATGCATTGAGAAACATAGCTACTTACACGAGAAGAAGACAGATTCTTGATGTTCAGCCACAGACATTCAAGGACTGTTTGGTTTTGTTAGATACAGAGCAATTTCACCTTTCACTGATGCCAGAAATTCAGTGCTCAGGCATTTCCCAGAGTGAGCCCTTAGTACGATACAGCTGAAGTTTTATATAATTGACAAGTACCATATAAATTATTTCTTTGAAGCTCATCACTTCACATGATTTACCAAACAACTGAAACACAAACTTTGACCTTCCCAAGTTCAAAAGGTCTTTGAAAAAGTAAATTTAAATTTTTAATTCAGATTTTAGAGGAAAATTAACATGGAAAAATGCTGAACAAAAGTCATGCAAGAGTTCAATGTTTGTTTGCTTTCTTTTTGTTTTAAGTATTTGTTAAATATGAAGTACGTCCAATAACAAGCAAGACTAGATGTTTTGACTGGGACCATTTTCTTACTCTTGACATGTAACGATCTAGCAGTGCTTGTACCTTTTATGTGAAACCAGATCTGGCTTTCAGGAAGGAGGTAAAACCTAATCATTGTGTCTCTTTCCTGAATTTCTGTAAATGGAATTCCAGTAAAGGGGAAAGAGGTATTGAGTCTGGGCCATACCGCTGCCTGAAATGAGTTCAAGCTACAAAAACCTTCTGGACTCAGTGAGGGTTTCTGGAAAGCTGAATGGAAAATCAAATTTTCTTCTGCTTACCAGATCTCAAAAAGAGGTAGGAAAACACAAAGCTATAAGTTAAAAATACAGAAAAAGTAATTTAAAATACACTGGTGTATTTTACACTTTATGAATGAGATATCTGCCTACTTAAAGCACATTCAGTACTTCCTCTTTGTCATAAATTTTTTTGCAGGTAAAACACACAGCTAAATCCCTCGTGGCTTCTGGCCACAGTGAAGTCTTAGTTAACTAACTCTCCAGTAAATACATAATATATAAATAAATTATATAGGCCTAGTAATTATTATGGTACATAGTATGTCCAGGCACTTTCCACAGAAGTAACTATTTACGCAGTTTGGATACAAACCATGGGAACACCAATGCAAAACTTCACTGATAGGAAACTGATTTTGTCTTGGGTGTCACAGCACATCAGTTCCTGGTGTCCAGAATTTTGCTGGGGTAGAAGGTCTTTTTTTGCAGCCTGTCTTCCAAGCTGGATTTTTAAGCAGTTTCTGTAAAATGAAGTAGGGCAAAGTTCTGGGGAGAGAAGAGAGTCTGAAGGAGGAAGCACTCCTCCACTGTCCCTTCTGCCTTGGGCTTACCTGTGTTCACACAGAGTCAATGGACAGAGGGACTTTCTCAGTTGCCCTCTATCGAGCTCTGTAGTACTGAACATAAATGCATTGCATATTTTAAGGTACTGAGCCGCTCTGGGAATTAAGGCCCCTGCTGAGAAGATGAAGTAGGCGGTAGCTGTATCTTTCCCTAAAACAGGTACCTCTGCTCTTTCCTTTTAGGCGACGGCAGTGCCACAGGAGAACAACTGAGAAGCACCAGCATGCATTTGCATGAGACCTGCTGAATGTTTAACTGGGGACAGAAGACTTGCATGGCTAAGGCTAGCAGTCAGCTATATCTCTATACCTTGTACATAGAAGTACACTTAGGGCAGCTTCCAAGCCATCCGCAGTTCCCCCCAAGCAAATGCTGATTATGGGACACTAAGATAACTAGTGCCATAAACTACTTGAGAGGTTAGATGCCTTTTCTTAGGCTCTTATCAGAATTAAGTAGTTTGTTTTCTGATTCTAGCCTCCTTTTAATTCCACTTCTGATACCACACTGAGAATATCAGAAATAGTGTTTATAAACATCATCTGACACTACTTAATAGGCGTATCAGTATGTATGCTCTCAATGTAATTAATGACTATATAAACTTCTAAGCTTCCAGTCACTTGTGCCTATGGGGATTACATTAGATACAAATAACAGCAGCTTTCTGGTTTTTAATTAAGCCTTTTAGGTTTTAGTGCTGTAGGCCATTTTAATAGTTTTGTGCATTTTTTACTTTTTGGTTTTTAGAATTTCATTTGTCAGATCTTGCTCTAAATAGGAGCAGTGAAATGCTTCATGCACAATGATTTTCAAAACTGAGCAGAGATTTGGGTTTTTAATAAGACTAATCATACTTAATTGAGCTAATGTCCAGTTTCCAGCATATTCCATATAGCTACTGAAGAACGTAACTGAAATAAAACTGGATTTGTTCACAGATTTCAAGTTTTCAACTTTTTTCTCCTGATAACTATAATGTTCGTCACACTTTGTGAAAATCCACGTTCCTCATGAACATCTAAGTCTTTTCCAAGCAATACACTATTAGAAAAGGCTTTAGAAAGTTGGAAGTATTTCAAACATGCAAAGAATCCTGATCCCAATTAAGTTGGTGGGAGTTCTGCCTTTGAGTTCACTGGTGCTTAATTTTATCCTCCAGATTTAGATACAAGGAAAGAACCATCTCTAATTAAACATACCGAAATCAGCAAAGCTGCCTGCACAGGGGTTATACTATATTAAATATACATAGTGTATATATTTATGTCTGTATTTTTTATATATATATATTTAATGCAGCTAATAACATAAGTAGAGCACATCTCATGGTCTCATAGGTGACTGCAGGTTACTCCAGCAGCAGTTTAACAGCATCCTTTTTAGATGTCACATGCTTCCCTCCATATTGACAAACATGTAAAATGTTTACTCTGTGAGTAAATATTTCCAGGAAGGCTGTGTCAAATTAAAAAAAAAAAAAAAAGTTTGAGCAGCATCATAGTTTTTAAATGAACCTGTGCTTTTGGGCTGTGATAACTACTTGAAGGCCAGAGGCAAGAGGGGAAAGATGGAGAAAGGGAGTGTGGAAAGAAAAGGAGGGCCTAAAGGCAAAAGAACAGGGATAAGCATCAGCAGTAACTGGGAACTGTCTGCATGAGGTGGACCTGGAGTCTGTGCGAAAGACAGGTCAAGGTAATGTGCAGCCCAAAATTGGAAGAAGCATTAGTAGCAATGGCACTGCAAGCACAAAGAATCCCCTGTGCTTTCATGGGGATACAGAATACTCCGGGGTTTAACATGTTTCTTTCTCATTCACTATGAACCAGCTCCTGAAAAATCTTGTCAAGGATTGTGATGGAGCATCTAATTTGTCATGGCTCAAACTGTTGTGGGAGTGTTGCAGCACTAGAGGTGAACAGAAGCTGGCAGTCCAGCCACCCTGCTCAGGCAAGGTCACCTAGAGCAGGTAGCTCAGGACTATGACAAGTTGGGGTTTGAGTATCTCCAAGGATGAAGGCATGACAGCCTCTCTGGGCACCAGTGTTTGACCACCCTCATAGTAAAAATGCCTGATGTTCAGACAAAATGCCTTGTATTTCAATTTGCACACACTACCTCTTGTTCTCCCTCTTCTCACAGGAAATGAGCCATTTCACATAATTGACTTCAAATATAGCATATTCATCGTGGTTTTGCTTACTAGGTAAAACTGAACAAACCAAACAGCTTGTGTATCACAGGTTCAGTCAGGTCAGGGGAACTGGGAAGATCAGAGAGGCAGCCAAGAGGCTCAGCAGTGATGACAACAGCTAGCTGCACCACAAAAAACACATTGATACAGAAACTTAGACTGCTCTCCAGCTAGCCACACACATGCCCAGCAAGTGAGGCAGAAGAAATAAAAACAAAAAAGAACACGCTTATCTACCCAAGCTGTCCCAAACTGTTTAGCCATGGTAAACATGGTGTCATGCATTGCATAAAATAATACAAGAATTTCAGGGTTTCAGAACAAGGTGTTTACCATGTTCTTACGCACGCAATAACAGAAACAAAGAGGGGTAGCCTATCCGACATAAAGGACACCAATACAGGAAATCTTGAGAGAAACAATTGATTGGGTCTAGAGTCCTTAGAACACATACCACAGCCACCCACCACCTTTGCCACTCCCTAAGCACTAGATATGCATCTTGTGCTCTGTATAGCACAAGCACAAAGCTAGTATCTACCAAAAGCAATATTTAATTTATAAATATCAACTGATATAATGAGAAATATTCACCTTTTTACTTGCATATGTATGTTCACATAACTTGTGCTGTTTTGAAACATAGAAACCATAACAACAAAATAGTATTCACACTTTACTATGGCTGAACAGCCAAGGTGTTAAACTTTTTAGCATATGGAAGTCCTTGAGCTTTGGAACAGTGCTAACTGGCTAACTGATAAGGTAGCAATATGGGACTATTGCTTTCACTGGGCTGTGAACATGTTTAGTGTTTCGTATTCTTTCATCTGAGAAGGTACTTGTGAGCTGTTTCACTGTAAATTGAAGAGAGTTTAACATTTACCTGGGTTACAGCTAAGATCACTAAGTGATAAGAGATACTGCCTTAAAATATTACACTACTAAATCATTCAGGCTGGCAACAGCAGGAGGAATTCAGTCTATGATCTGGTGAATTAACTGAGATTTCAATGAAGGAGCTTCAATAGGAAGACAGGGAGACAGTGGATTGAAGTGCTGTATCTACATGAATTCCTCAAAATGCAAAAGGGTTTGGTCATTTTGGCCTTGTTTTGGGAGAAAAGTCTTCTATCAAAATCATATTTTACATGGGAAGGCTCTGTAGCAAAGAGTCCCTGGGAAGGCATAGGCCATATGCAAGGGAAAAGCTGACAACAGGGATTCTTCTGAGAGTGGAATTCTATCACAGTCTGAGTATCTGTGGCTGATGAGGACAAGATTCACAGAAACTCAGGACATTTGTTCTGGGAATATTCACCTCTGTATAACTAGCAGGTGAGCAGCTTTTTGTCTCCTCGTACTGACACGTATGTAGGGACCTATGAAGCCTCTAACAGGAATCATTGCTCAGGGAGAGTCCCTTGCTGCATAAACAGTTTCTTATGTTCTTTTGGATAACTGAGCCTTGAGTCTAAGTGACTACAAAATCTGAGCATACACTAATTTGTTCAATTTGTTACTTATGCCACGGTAACACTTTGTTAAGTCTCTTAACATTTCAGCATTATTGATCTTTACTGTTGATGTACATAGAGCAACACAGCAGAATCAAAATTCACCCTATATATAGCCCTGCTTCCATTACAAAGCTCTTTCCCTAAATCACAAAGATATAAGATGTGTTGCTACTCACCAGCTAATCCTTACATTATTTTCTCACACTCCTCTCATGGTCGAGAGAAAGCTGTGTTGCAAGAATATAGCCTTCTTGGGGTTAAAAGAGGTGACCTGCCTATAGTGACTGCAGAGAAAAGGAGAATGACGTGAAGCTCAGTATTTTTCAACCATACTATGTATTCTGCTCTTACCAGTTTAGCTCATGACAGACTTTGCTGTCCTTAAATGTCAGAGTCTCTCACGTTCTGGCCATGGACAGTAGCTCCAGCCTGTTCACAGTAAAGGACACAAAACCACCATGGACTGACTGTGCAAGACTTCAAGACTAGTTCAGACTCTTGTAGCTCATATGAAGCTTTATTCAATATTAGATCTCAAATGTTTGAATCCTCTGGGTACTTTGCACTGCAGTCTTTTTCTTCAGAGATGGATGATTCCCCAAATAGAGATAGACAAACTCGCCTAACCTAATTGCTCTTTTCTACATGCTGCTCAAGAAATATCTGGGCCTTTTTTTAACAAATAATGACATATCTTATGTCTTTTCCAGATGTGTTTGCTGTTTGGTTTTGCTCTCCAGTTCCCTAAAAACCTTCAATAGAGACAGATAAGTACATTGCCTCCTCTTAAAAACTAATTTCTTGACATCTGAGGTGTGCCTCCTCCTGTTCAGAGGAATGTACAGTGTTAAAATCAACTCTATTTGCACTTCACTTCCCAGTAGGAAAAAAAGGCCCTTTTCTGAACCACAAAGATAAAGCATTTCTTGGCTCATGCTTTGGTTTTATTTCCATGCTCATCTAGCTATTTGTTTTAGATGTATACTCTTGCAGGGCCCTGTGGTCTCCCAGGTTTAGTTTAGTGAACTATGACCAGAAAAGGTGAAGAACATTGTAAAACATGATGGTTAGATGTGAATTAATGCATTTCTTAGAAGATGCAACTTCATTATCCTGCTTCCTTAATTCATAATAATTTGAGAAATGTCATAAGAGGATTCTGTGGTACATGCTACTCTGATCTGGCCAGTTTCTCTGAGATACACATGAATCACAAAGTTACCATGGGCGAAAAATATGTTCCCCAGCTGGAGAGCAAAACTTCTGATTCAAAACAAGGTCTACCTCCAGTTCTCTGCTCCCATTAAGAATTCAGATTCAGATCCTCAGTATCTTTGATTCTTCTTTTGTTTGGTTGGTTGTTCTGTTGAAGTTTTTTAAAATCACATTGTGAATGAGAAGTGTTTGATTTTCTTTGAAAATCACTGTCTCTGAAAGGAGGAGCCAGAAAAAAAACAACCTCTCTCTAGCCCCTGCAGCACATCACTTGTTTGCAACAAGCACTCTGATGAAATAAGCATGCAGAAAAATGTCTATTCCCTTGTTTCTTTCTGCAGGCAGGTATAAAGCTTTGTCCTTCAGAGAACTGAGAAACAGCTGTATGAATGCTTCGTGATAGGGGCAGAGATCTCCTACCAATCACTCAGACGATGGCCCTGAAAGTGCATGTCCTCAGAATAACAACAGGCAATCCTGAGGAGCAGGAATAGCTCTGAAGATTAGAGAACTACCATGTAAATGCTGAGAGCCTGTTGCTACTGCAGAGATCAAGTTCATTTAAGGTCTGGTTACATACAGTTATAGAAGCCATAGTTTGATCCTTTCACTGGAATACTGATAAACCTGCTGGGAGTCACTTGGACCCATGGTGTATAGCTATTCCTCTGTCCTAGGGCAGGGCTCTGAAGGGGCCTGGGACTGCTGATGTGAGACTGTTTACCGAGCATATTCACTGGGAAGGAAAATGCATTTGTAAAAGCTTGCTTCAAAGGAAACATGCAAAATAGCCTGGTTTAAACTCAGAGGCTAAAGGAAGCCTTATCACCATTTTGGGCTAGATCTTTATTCAATATAGGTTGGAATGGCAATGCTGTTATCAACTGACTTACAATGTTTTACACTAGTTGAAACAATGGCTCTTATTTTAAGTCTTTACTGGGACTGAGTGTTTAATCCTGGTTACATTTGTTAGCTGAGACTTCAGGCTGTGGCCCTCCCTGAAACTGGTTACTTATGAGCGAAACCTACTGCCTGAGAAAAGCTTCAACATCCAGTGTTTCTTGTTGGCCACGAGTATGCAGAACCAGAGCCTCGACAACAGGCGAGTGTGAGAGGAAAAGCCTTTTCCTGCATCATTGCATCAATCAAAACTAATAGCATATTTCTCTGCTTTTGCACTTCATTGCTTCATCACATCTTAAACTCAAATTAAGGAGTTAATTTCATTTGTTGTATCTACTTTGGGGTTTTGGTATCTCAGAAAAATAAAACCTTTGTGTTAAGGTTTCTGGTCTGAATTTGAGCCCTAGTCTGTTGGCAAGAAGCACTTGAAAGAGCAGCTTATGTAAGTCATTCACAGACTCCCCAAAGTTAGAATTTTTAATAACACAGTGGTTATGGCAGTTTGCAGGCTAGTGCAATATTCCAATTGTAAACTTTCTCAAACCAGGTGGGAAAAGTACTCAAGGTTCTCAGTGAAAATGAAATATATAATTTACATTTACAAGAATGTAAGTTATTTGCTGCCTTCTTATATACAACGTGATACCACTAGCACCATTCCTCCATGAATCAGGAAAGCCTGTTACAGGTTTAGAGAATTAGGCTCTGATACACCAAATAAGCTAAATTATGCCCAAGTAAGTTGTATAGCCTCAACTGCTTCAGCACCTGTGGTCCTAAAAATACTTATTCCTACTGTACCAAGTCCTTGTCAGGTGAGTAATACCAAGTTTAGTAATTTAATAATAAGGGATTTGAAGCACACTGAAATTAGTGACCTGCAGACAGGGCAGACAGCTCTACAAATGTGTTGCAAGACCCATGTTATTTTCCAATACATATAGCCAGGCTTGTGTGGAGAGCTAAAATATATAGAGAGTAAATCTTCTTATAGAGCATCTATAGTTCAGTTACCTTGCACTTCTATTGTAGGACTAAAAGGTGGAACTGAGATCTGGAAATATCAAATGGTCCTTTACATGGAAAGCCCATTCCCTAAGGAAATGAAATAACACTAAATATTTTGTAGTAGTCTTTGACTGAAGTCACAATCATAACATTCAATAAAAATATCTTTCATAGTCAGAAAGTCCCAAACACTTGTAGAGGTCTTTTCAACAGAGCTGAAAACTATTCCACACAAGTGGAAAATTCTTTCCATAGACTCATACTAAAATAAAGGTGCGGTTTTGGAAACCAGTTAGTTCAAAACAAAACAAGACCCAAATATTGATTTGCCTTTGGAATTCCCTTATTTGCTCCTGTGGAATAGCTAGTAATAGGATCCCAAGTAAATGAGTGAGTTACCGAGTCACTGCAACATTAAATGCTTACCTCAATTATAAGCCCCTTCTTTGAAAGAGTTGCTTCTCTCTGTAATTTGAATAGCTATAAAGAATATCTCACAGTCACTTGGAAAAACCTGAGTGATTGCAAATGAATGAATGTTCACAGCACCGCAAGCTTGGTCTTGCAACCCCTGTGGAGAGCCAGCTATATGATATGGCAGATTAATTCCAGGCTCAGGCTTTGTCATGGACTGAAGGCTCACTAGAATTAACTGTGTGATGACATTTGTACAGTTCAGTGAGGAACAAGCAGGACCAAGACTCAACAGTGATTTAACACAGACAGGCCAAGCAGTTGCTACTTCTAGCTACCTATCTGCCCATCCCATTTTCCAAAGGCTGGGGGTTCATATCAGCCTGAAGCTGATTCTGAGCCACCACAGTCCACAGCTTTGCATATGAGGACATACTGAAATTTATTCCAGATTTGTTACATGTGGAGCAGTAAATCACCAGAGTTCATGAGGAACTACACATACTTTCTGCTGTCCTTGGTCCAAGGTGGAAAGTGGCAGTCAGATCACATTCAATAAAGAGGGAATCAGCAATCACTTCTACTGTCCGCTACCACCTTCATATTTAGGATCAGAAGAAAGAAAACATTCTGGTGTTATACCAAGTTTGTTCACTGACATGACAACTTGGAACTAGTAACGTTTGCTTCAAATCTCTACACAGATGCTTTAGCCTTGTTAAAGTAATAAAGTGGCCTGACTCAGCTTCAGCTTATTAATGGTACTAATGAAAAACATTGACACCGATAAAAAGCAGCAGCACGTTATGTTAGCAAATAGATGTACCTACACACTGCCCCATGCTCTGAGTTTGTGGAAGTGATCCCATGTTCAAATAAACAGAATTTAAATAACCATGCATTAGGAACCAGGCAGTAAAGAAGGAAAAGTCATGACCTTGAACAAAGTAGCCCTAATGGCAGTAATCATGAGGTTCTAAGACCTGAGCTGCCTACACAAACCAGATCTCTAATAAATGTTTTATAGAAGTCTTCAGTCAACTCAGTCCTTGCTTCCAAAGTTCACATCAGATTTCCCCATGTACAATTCCCTTGGGTACTCTAGGAAAAACACTCCCTTAGAAAAAATCTGGAATTATTCATTGGTGAAAGGGCAACAACTTAGGAGTTGAAAGCAGTGCTGATTTCTCAATATTACCGCTACCCATGTTATTGTGATGCAAATAGCTTATACCAAGCATTATGAGTGCTGAGAAGAGAATTATCTTTGTTCAGTAAATACACGAAAGTTCCTATTAGGGGCCAAAGTTCATGAACTTGTCCAAAAGGGTGGGGACATCATGGGTGATAGGAGCAAATATCACCAACTAATTTGAATGAATTATAGTATATCTGGACTTGTTCTTTTTTGCTGATTGAGATCTCTGCAGTATACTCACTGGACCATTGTCTGGGCTACACACTGGGCTCTTAAATGCTTGCAGGATGCTGCAGCTCTGTTGGCTTTTCTCCTAAGCGCAGAATCTTTACTAGCTAGCTACCTGTGTGTTGGTATACACTCATCCTTTGGCATCACATTTCCAGAGAGGCAAGTTTCTTACCAAGGAAGGTAAACGAGTTACAGGTGATCATCATGGGGGGTCTTTGCAATAGGGTCAGCCTTGTAACTGATTTTTATAATTCATATGTTAGTAAGAATAATGCCCTAGAGACTTATACAAGACAAAACATTATTTATTTCTGCAGGAAGCATTAGATCAGCTAGTACAACCAGGAAAGACGGATGAGTTTCAAGCACATCCCACATGGAGACAGTGAGCACATAGGATTTCATCTCAGGAAAAAATTATGTCTAAAATTGCATGAGCTGGCAGTGTGTGCTCACAGCCCAGAAAGCCAACCTGGGCTGCATCAAAAGGAGCATGACCAGCAAATCAAAGGAGGTGATCCTGCCCAGCTGCTCTGCTCTTGTGAAACCTTACCTGCAGTACTGCGTTCAGCCCTGGGACCCCCAACACACGAGGGATGTGGAGTTGTAGGAGCAATTCCAGATGAGGACCACGAGGATGATCATGGGACTGGAGCACCTCCTGTATGAAGATAGGATGAGAAAGTTGGGTCTGTTCAGCCTGGAG
>JANRGW010027175.1:0-28857 GCA_024733675.1 Psilopsiagon aymara | reverse complement strand
TGGTCAGAGCATTTGCCAGTGAAGACTGAGGCAAAGAAGTCATTAAGAACCTCAGCCTTCTCCAAATCCAGGGTAGCAAGCTCTCCTGATAGCTTCTGGAGGGGGCCTACGTTGTCCCTAGTCTGTCTTTTATTTGCAGTATACCTATAGAATCCCTTCCTGTTATCTTTAACATCCCTAGCCAAGTTTAATTCTAACTGGATTCCAGAATGCAGCACTGCATTTTCCAGAACCTTCTTCAGAAACATTTCATTCTTCCTGATACCAGTAGCATACATTAGAAGACAGAGGGACTTACGTCTTAATGATGATGGTGACTGTGTTTATCCCTTCATATTGAAACAAAACACATATTTCTGTTCTCAATTCCTGGACTTCTCTACTTCCAGCTATGAAATAAGCAGTAAGTAAAATAATTTCAGCTGTCTCTAATTTCTTGAATCAACTGCTTGAAAGTGTTATTTTATGAAATTAACAATGGTACTCTACCAGAAGTTGTACCTGTCTACAGTCTCTGTAATGGTTTGATGGAAAAACTTACTGGTTGTGTTATCATAAAGATAACTGGATTTCTTCCTTGTTGAGTCAATCCCCAGGAAAGCCTTATAGTTATTATCTTCATACCAGTTGAATGAAAGCACTCTGGATCCACCTCCTTCTGGGTAGCCACAGAAAAGATCAGACAGGGAGCTCACCAAGTGGCCTAAGAATTCTGGCCTTCCATCTTGCACAGATGCTTGCAGAAACACCAGAAGGTCTTGAACACTTGGCTTCCTGGCTAGCTGCAGTAAGACAAGGCTTTGTTAATCAATCACAACCCTCAAAAGAGGAACTGGTGAGGTCTCAGCTGCACCCACACTGGTAAAGCACAGAGTCACAACCTCATCCTTTTATCTCCTCTGTTCTGGTCATAGGCACCATTTTCAGTTCTTGTTCTCTCATGTCTTTTCTCAAGAAAAGGCTATAGAACCATAATTGCCAAAGCTTCCTTTTACATTTATTTTCTAATGAGAGAAGAACTAATTTCTAAGGGATCAGCTCTTTCCAAACAAGTCTACTTTCTTTCTGATAAAGCAGGCAACTGGAACATAAAAGGAACAACGGAGAAGGAGGACTGTGTGCTACCTAGAAAAGTGACGCCATTTTTAACAGACCACTTACCTTTTGCACTGCCTGGGTGACCCTAGACATCACCCTTCCCCAGGCCTTCAGGTCAACACCTGGAGCGTTTCTGTTCAGCACAGTGGGAAGCTGTGAATACATCAGAAATACACGAGTTTTGTATAGTTCCTACATGACAATGGCTATTACAGTGAGAGAAGAAAATCCAAATGGCATTTCTTCAGCTCAAATACTTTGAGTTATTTGGAACAGTGTCTTGTAAGCCTGTCTTGTGGACCACAAATCCAGTAGCCATGCGCAGACTCACACAGCAGCCTGTGTTCTTACCAATATAAGGCTGAAACAGTCACAGGCCACTGCAAATATAAGCCTGGCATTTGTTCTGCTTATTTAAGCCCATCATGCCAAAAGGTGCAAAAATGGAGGAATGAGGGAACTGGGATTTCTGAGAAGCTGCTTCTCACAGATGCTACTCTTGGTAACTTGTGAATTCAGCTAAGGTTGTGATACACAAGACTCATTTACCATGAGAGTAAATAACAGGTAGTACTTTACACTTGAGAGATTTCCTGAGTTTGGAGGCAGCCTGCTCCTCACTGTCCTAAAAAGACTTCCACAAAATGATGTAGCTACACACCCTGCTGATTGCCTGCCATTCCTTTCAGTCAGTAGGTGGTTAAGAAAGCAAGAGACAGCTGCACTGTACCTGGCAGGAAATCACAAAGGCAAGAGTTTTTATGGAAAGCTTATGTTAGCAAGTTCCAATCTGTCACTTGCAGTTCAGGCAGGAAACACATACACTCAGTGCTTCAAATACACTTTTCCTTTGTCCCCTAAGGGAAATTAGTTTCTGGAAAGATTATACAGGATTCTTGGAGCATTTGCCTTAACCTGGCTTTTTTGCAACTGTAAGCAACAGGTACTGTGAACATTTCGAAGCAAACCAGAGATACGGGATGAACATGGAATTAAGAACCTGCTTCATGTAGCTAGAGAAAAATAAAAGAGAAATAGGGGCAAAATGACACATTTGCTTCTAAATACTACTTCTTGCAAGAGGCATTCAGTATGAATCAGGTCTTTACTAGAAACATCCTAAAATGCCTGAATATGTACTCAGCTAGTTCATGTTCTCTAGAAGAGTAAGAGAGGATCAGCAGACACTGTATACAAACTACACTCTCATCTGACCTAAATAGCAGAGTATACAGCTGGGACTGTTTATTGATCCTAAGCACAGAGGAGCATGAAATTCTCCCCAGGAATATTTATCCAACTGTCTTCATATTCACTGGAAATGAATGTAGTGTCATAAAAAGAAAAATGAAGAGCATAATTCTTGAAGAGTTTCTTTCCAGCAACAGAAGGCCCAGTTCTGGAATCCACAGTCAGCTAAAATAAGCCCTACTCAAACAAAACCAAATCTGGTAGGGGAGTGGTTACACTATACTACTGGAGCCTGGAGACCATGAAGTACAGAGTGACTGACAGTATAAGAGTGTAGAAAATTACCTGGGTCTTGAATACACAGGTATTTCTAGAAGTTTGAAAGCTAACGTAGAAGTTTCAAACAGTTCAATGAAGATTCATTCTGCATACGTAACTGAGTGTAGATCTACACTCTGATTATGTATCAAGAGTATGTGGTGATACTGACCAAAGCAGCTGTTTCAGCAACGTGTCTATGCTTGGTGATAAGAACTGCTTATCTCCACTCAAAATCACAATGAGGTATTACAGAATTCTATTTTTATTTATTTATAAGGTTTAAAGGACTTCAAACGAAGCTGAAAGAGGCAGGTTCAAGAACAGCAGTACTCCAGAAAGAGGCTTATTTTCCTTGTGGTGGCTGAGCCAGACAGTAATGTGTGGGCCCTATTTTTCTGTCTCTGCTATCCAAAATGTGCTTTAATTTCTGTCAAAAGCCCTAGAGGGTATACATGAGCACATGAAGGGTTTGAGTGGATGTTTATGCACATACCTGAGTATGTTCAAATATCACAAATTCAAAAAGAAACATTAATTTCAAAGCGGTGGGGACACAGTGCATTACTGCAGCAAGGAATGCTTATGCACAGTCTACCTTTAAGGTGAAAAGGAGTAACCGAGATAGACTTTGATTTAAAAGGAGGACTTCTGCCTTGGAAAAACACAGACTTATATTAAAATTATTATTTAGCAACTATAATGATGGGAATGTGGGAAAGCTTGTACCAACTTGAGGTCTTATTGCGCCAGGCATCATGCAAAGATAAACCCTCTTCTCCACATTAAATGGGTGCACATTGAAATCCACTGGGAATCAGGCCCCCAGTACTTCGGGGAAGTCTTGGCAGCCAGATCTTGTAGAAACATACCAGACCATAAGCCTGCATCTGAACACCCAGTCTTTCACAACTCCAGGATTTAGGTTCAGGTTTACGTTTCTATCTCCCATGTGAGTTTATTTTTCTTTAACCACAGACAACTGCTTCATCAAATCTCATCTTTCCATTTTATTTGACACGGCAGCAAAATCATATGTTAGCAACTTAATTTGAAAGCTGGGCAGTGCAGCGTGCATCTTCACATGAAGTCCGTAAAGGCTGAAAACCTACCTTAAAAGTACTGTAGCATTATTTCTCTGCTACTTCCAGTGAGCATAAGATGTATGAAAACATCTGAGTGTACTGGCAGAAAAGGAAACCAGCAGCTTTCAAAAGCTGACTGCAGACTCTTAGCAGGATTGGCAAAATCACACAGGCACAATGAATGACTGCCAATGCTACAGTAATCTAACAGTAATGTGGCTGGTGAGTCAACTAAAATTTCTGGCATAGCCTGTTCCAGTTCTGAGCAACTCAAAGCTGAATAAAATCCATGTTAAATTCATCATGATGTTATGCTGCTGCAGCAGAAAATTTCAGTCAATCGTTTCTATATAACTTTAGCAGCTGCTCATATATCCTGCCTGCTGTACACCCAACTGATAATGTGACGGTCCATGACATTCAGTTACAAGGTGCAAAAGAGCAAATTCGATTTGTTGCTGAAAACGTGAAGTCATGACCATGAGAAAAACAAATACAAAAGATGTACACACAGTGATGGTTTCGAAGGATCATGAAGAAAGAGACCTTGGAGTCCTTATGAATAGTTCTATGAAAGCACTGGCTCAGTGTGCAGAATACAAATAGAGTATTAGAAAAATTCTAGGCAAAGGACAGAGAGGAAAAGCAAAAAACACCCCAGCCCAGTATGCAATTATATATATATATCAATATGTTAATGTTATCCATTTTAAATTTATATAAATACAACTAAGAAAAATATACATCTATAAATGGCACAGTATCTCCGTACTGAACCAAAGACACAGTTGTGGTTAATTTATGGTCACAGTAGAAACAGGAACAGCACAAAGCGCAATGAAGATGAACAGAAGTGAGGAAAAGCTTCTATAGACAAAGCAATGCAAACCAGTACAACTAGTTTGGCTGGGTTTTTTAGTTGGGTGGCTTGGGTTTTTTGTTGCTGTGTTTAGTTTGCTTTGGGGGGCGTTTCTGGGGTGGTATCTTTTGTAAAGGCTCGTATGGCAATCTCAACTTAACCTGCATCATGGCTTTAACTCCAGCACTGAATTCTGCCATGCGGGGTGGAGCAAAGACAGAATGGCTTGGGTGGGTATTTTCAGAACCCTTAGTAAGATCCCCGTAGTTCTTGCCAGACACTGTTTTGCTACACAGGCTGGAAAGCCCAGATAATCCTTCCACACACACTCTGACTTTGAAATTGTATTTGAATATTTTAGTTCTGTGCTACTGTGAATTCCATCTGTTTCATCCTGAAGCATACTCAGAAGTGCCTAGTGTCCCACCGACAGTAGGTTAATAATCACACATCCATAACCTTATACTTGCAGGGGTAAATAAACAAAGACCACTTGGAACATTGGTGATGTATTACAAAGAAAATTCTTGAAGGGCAATGAAATATCAGCCAAAAAAAATGACAACAAAAGGCAGGATGATTGCGTTAACACTTACCAGCTGAAACAGCTTAAAGAAATCAACATTTGCATACAAGGCATCTTCCACTCTCTGCAGACTTTCCTGGGACAAGGCACACATGGCCTTGTGCACTGAAGGGAGACCTCTTCTGCTGCTAAAGATAATAAAGCGGTCCAGGAGCAGCTGACTGCAAGCAATGTCCTTCAAAGTCAAGTTAGGGACACCGTAGGCAAACTGCAACCAGAAATAACGGTTCATTTACTGTTGTGGAACTTCATACTGCTCAGGAACAATTAAAGATTTATCAAAAGTGGACACCTTGATATCAGACCCTCCTAATATTTTCATGAATGGCAGAAGGTTGTGGTCAGCTGAAGCATCAACTGTTGAACCACCTTCACTTGATGTTATGCTAGACCACTTTGCCTTCAGTCATATTTTTCCTCTTCTCATTAGTGATTCTTCCCTTCATGGCAAAAGTTCTTGTGAGTCTTCCCTTTATTATCTAAGCACAACTGTTGCCATCCCACCCATCTTTGTGGTTAAGGAGGGATAGCTATGGCTTGCTTGTAAGTATTTCCCCAGGCCCAACCAAGCATGCCACATCATTCCACCTTTTGTGTCTAGGTAGCTATATTTTTGCTGTCAGCTGCCCTAAGAGAGCAAGGCCAATTCCACTGACTCTTCTGCTCCATTTCCTACATACGACTTCCACCCCAACATTTCCTCACAGCCATTACTCACTGTCACTGTGCACAGGCATACACCCAGGCTTTACAAAATCATTTTACATTAAACCACATCCAGCTATTGACTATCACTTCTACTAGAAACATGGGACAGAAAAAAAACCACAACAATTATTATCTTTAGTGTTCAACCACTGAATTTCAGATTAGTTTATAGTTAAACCAATGTAAATACATAATAACCTATAATTAAACCAACAGAAATGCAAAATACCTCCACAGAAATCAGGATTTACCCTGCTGTAATGAAATGCTCTTGGTAGTCTATGGTTCAGCTCTACTTGCTTTATAATGCACAGAATACATGGCAATATAATAAAAGTAGTGCTGGAAATTGCACACAAGCTCATGTTCTCATGCTCTGTCCACTTCATTACACGGTACGAATTGCAAGGAAAAGACCTCACAACAGTGTGATGCCTCCTGTGCTTGAGATGAACGCAGGCTTTCAGACAAACAAGCACTCTGCACTGACACAATATCATTAGGCTAAATGAATTTCATAAGCTGCAAAGAAATTGTCAAAATCAGCTCAGAATATAATTGTCTTTAGAAAAATAATCTGCTGAGCATGCTAGTCTTACAAGACATTTGGAACAAAACAAACACACCACTTCTACCAGGTCAGACACAGGTGCACATTTATTTCCTATCTAAGTCAACAAGGCCATCTAAGAGATTCTGAACATTGTCTTAACTTTATATCTGCAAGTCTTGTATAGTTAGCAGCTGAGATTTGTCTGCTGATGTTTGTAAATGGGAATATATAAAACCTCAGAGAATTAGGGTGCAAACAAGGCATGCAGATTTCTAGTAAAAGTATCTGAGAGGTACTGTCACTCTGGTTTGCAAAAATCCTTCAAAATCAAACTGGAACATTTGAATTGGATTTAACTGACTTTAGGTCAGTGAAAGAACTTGCTTACTTGCCCTATCACTTCTGTCCTGGGGATGTGTGTGAAAAGAACAGCATTTTTAAACCGTATACTCCTGATCTGGCATGGTCCTCATCACCCACTGGGAGCTGCAATGAAACTGGGCTGCACAGGGAGGCAGCCTGGGAACCTTGTTTTGACTTGCGAAACGAGGAAACTGTGTCATTAACATCACTGAGAAGGATTAAACAGAGAAAAGGAGAAAAAAGACCAAAAAACCAGTAACAACCAAAGAGAGGTTATTTGCAAACTGTAACTGCATTTCAAGACGGTCCATGAACAGATGGGATTAGGAAAACACCAAACCTCCGCCCTTCCAATTTTTCCGGTAGGGTGGGCTGTTGCCAGTCTTTCTTGAACTTCTTATTGTGTTTGAACATCAGTCTCTTATCCTTATCTGAGAATGACTCAAAAAAGCAGGCCCTCAGAGGAAAACTTCAATGCTACTCTGGGGTTTTTTTAATCAATGTGTCACTGTTTGGCCCAAGCTGACAAGATGAAGTCCAAATGATTTTTTCAGCTAGTTGGCTGTTTGATCAGGTTTAGCTTTTCAGCGCTGTGTGTCGCTTCCTGCACTCCCAGGCGGCTCAGCCCTAGATCTGCAGCCAGCTGCTGGCAACAGTTAGGCTCCTGTAAACAAGTTGATTTCAGGTTCATCAGTTCTGTGCTGTCAGAACCAGGGGGAGAGAGTGTGCAGGATATGCAAGCAAACACAGGGTAGAGCAGCATGAAGAACTAGAGACAAAATACCATGGTTGAGACTTAAGACAACCATAGATTTAGGTTCTAGTCATGGCTCTGCAACTTCTACCTCAACCAACTATAAGTCCAGCTTGAGTAACTTGCTTATCAAGGTCTATAAGAATTGAATGATTTCTCCCTCATAGATCAAGTACTACTCAAGTTCTATTGAAAAGAATTCTCTTGTGGTCTTTTGAGAGTTAGTTTTTCTGCATTGGCACTTTCTTTCCTGATGGCTGTAAATCGGGCCTTGTTATATGATCTTGTATCCCCTGTGATTACTGCTAACAAGAAAACTTCATGGAGGACAACAGCAATGGTATTTAACACCAGGTCATCTCCAGCTCCCCCTCTAACTGTTCAGATTTCTTACATTTCCAGAATAAAGAGAACTACATCTCTTTCCACATCAGCACAGAAAATACAGCAGAAAGACACCAGGTTCCGGAAGGCTCCAACCATACTTCCAGTGATGGTGTTGAGAACTTCAGTCCTTCACACACTGGCAGGCAGAGTTTTTAACAGCAGATGAATGAATGCCACCGGGGAGCAAGCACACAGTTCTCCTGTTGCAACAGATCTCTGATGAAGAAGAGGGTAGGGATGAAAGGGAAAGAGAAGCCCAGCAGGATATCTGTATGTATTCTTTTTGTCACAAGCAGCAAGGAAGCAAATTTTCACCTTCTCAGCTGATATGGAGGTGTGAAAATAAGTAGGATGTATCAATTGACACTGGCTCTGGTATGGCCTTGAGGTAATGCCTCATGATAAAGTCAGGAGAGTGGAGGGCTTCCCCTAGTACTAATTAAGAACACTGCAGATAAGTAATCTGGCTTCTGGTCACCCCAGATGGAACTTGTGGTGCACTAAAGGAACTGCATTCAAGTTTATTAATACCCTCCCGTCTTTGTGTCCACACACAGTTCCAGCATTTGTGTTTTATGTGGCAGTGAAAAAGAGGAATTGTGTCTTTCAGCCTCAGTTATTCACTTGCTTCCACCCACACACTAACGCAGTGTAGAAATTGTTCCAGGGTTCTGATTCAGCAACATTCATTCATTAATGCAGCATTCCTCACAGAGCTCCCAGCACCAGTACAATGCAGGGGCAGCCTGGACTTGGTCAAACAGTCCTCTGCTTAGGAGGGATTTGACCTGGAGTCTTCACTCTGAATCTTCTGAGCAGACCTATTATTCAATCGGAATCCAAGAAAGTGGGTCTGCTTCTCCACTCCCCCTTATTCGTGTGAGACAATGCCATAAAGCCCCCATATTACTTGGCTGACATGAGGGCAGAGATATTTTTCTGCTGCTATTCATCAGGACTGCTGTCTCAAAAGGATGAACAGCTACTTTATGGTTTGAGCCAAGTCTTTAATCATGGGGACAGATGCACTGTTTGGCAGTATCATTTCTTATTGATTGTTATTTGGGAACAATGACAGCATCAAACCAAATATCTGTAATTAATGAATATTCAAAAAGGTTTTTAAAAGACAAAACGAACACCTCTTCCCTTAGATTGACAAAACAAAAACAAAGGGAGAAATTGCACAAGCGACCTATAAGGCAGCAGGCATTCTGGGAACAATGCCCTCACTGAGGAAGTTTTGCATATACAGCTCAAGAGATGGCATTCCACACAGGAAACAGTTTGGTAGCTGTTATACTCTACCTACTTGTTCAGGGCGCACTTGAGCATTAATAAGCTGGAAAACAACGATATCTGGGAGGCCAACATCTTCCAGTAAGAAGGAAGTGAGGGTTTCTCCATCTTTCAAAATGTCTAAAATTCGTATTCCTCTTCCTGCATGAAGAAATGAGTGCAGAGATCAATGAGATTCCAAACAAAGGGAGTTAAAGAACAACTCATACCCTGGCTTAAACCTGCAAAAAGTGTGTACTTTGGCTTATATACTCAGTAGTGACTAATAGGGACCAAAACTACTTTTGAAATTCAAATTCATTTCAATCCTTTGTTGGGGAATGATCATCAGAAGTTGCTTACTGTTCCGACTGTGCATAGCTGACCTCTCAAAGATGTTTCAGACTAGAGCTTCAGCAATGGAAGTTTTGAAAGCACCCCTGACTGTGTCTGAAAGTCTCTGCCTTTTTTCTGAGGTGATGCTTTATTTTAAATGCTCGGATTCAAGTATGTCCCTGAGCTTCGGGTCCTTTCTTCTGGACTTCTTGTAAAGAACTTTAGTCAGTGCTTTACATTTACATTAATCACTTGCTGTCAATTTAACTAATTAATCTTATTCCATAGTGTTGCAAAACTGACACTTTGAAAATCTTACACAAGAAAAAACTCATTTTCTTTGGAGAAGCATAACTTGTTAGTAGCTTCATAGCCATATTAACCTGGATTACCAACGATTAAACTAAAAACTGGCAAATCTTCAGGCAAACCAATGAGACTACCCACTGCTAAATTCAGCACATGTGAGAGGCCACCTAATTTCCCTAATTCCATCTAGAACAATATGCAAAATATACTGCTCCTAAAGTCAAAAGTGCTAATCTTTTCTAACTTGCCTCGATTACATACCAGCATCAGACTGAGTTCTGTCTCAGCATGGTTCAAGGGAAAGCTTGGAAAGTGAATGTTGTTCATGTCCCTTTAATATTACAGCCTTTATTAAATGTAGTTCACATAGCATCAACAGACCTGGCTCAAGAATGCTTGAAAAGCACTAGTTCTTCCAGTCTCTAGAACAGGTAAATGCAACTAATAGTAGCAGTATTTGGGGAGTTGGAACTAGATGATCGTAAGGTTATTTCCAACCCTAACCATTCTATGATTCTATGTATCACACTGCCATGGGGCAGAACTTCATCAATTGCTCCTCCAGGTATTTATTCAAACAGTAAACACTGAAAACAATAGTAGGGGCCTGTCCCTCATTCTCACTGATACTTTTCCTGGCACTCAGGTATTACTGCGGAATTAAAAACACACTACAGAAACATATTTTATCAAATGTGTCAGTGCAAGGGGGGAATGGAATGAGGAAGGAGGACTCAAGAGATGGATCTCGTTTAAGGAATCAGTAGGAGAAACAATCCCAATTCTGACATTTGTTAATGTTTTATTGCTGTATTTTGCAGCTATAACAATATTCTGCTGAGATTGTTACAGGCAATAGAAATCAGCTACAGAGCAAACATAAAATGTCAATTCTGCCCTACTTTTTTATGTATGGAAAAAGGTGGCAAGTCACATTCTATTACATTAGCTTCAGAACTGACTTTGTTATTTTGTTTTATGGAACAGGAAATTCCAAACTTTTTATTTTTTTTTTTTTTTTTTAAAGTAAAACACATTAACCCCCCTCCAGATTTTGAAGAGGGATTAACATATTTCACAAGAGCAGGGAGGAATGTACTCTATTTTCCAACTGCTGAGTAAAGTTGATACGGGATGCAAAGGCACCTTCCCAAACTATGGGGTGGGGTCCCATAGCAGTATGTCACAATCACAGGGCATGTCATGCTTTTCCTCACTTCTCAATTGGCAGGTTTGGTTTCTATAGCTGTGCACAAAGCACAGCTCAGATTATACTCAAGTTCTTGTTGTTTGCATTCTGGGCCATTTTGATTGTCTCATCGTTATTTACAATGAGATAGTCCCCTTTTCACTTCTAGTTAGAAACTGCTGATAAGATAGTAGGGCATGTGTATCAAATGGTTTATACACTTCTTACTAAAAACAGACGGAGAATGACTCTTTGAATTTAGTAAGAATATTATTTCTGTGCCAAAGGACTTGAGAATGGGACAGATCAATTCTCAGAGCCAGTCTATTTTATGGCCTTAGTTTTAGGAGTATCTTCTCAAAATCTGTACTTAAAGTCCAAACATAAAATTTAAAATTTATTATTAAAACATTTTCTATTTTTTCCCCAGGATTGTGGTTTGAGTTTGGCAGATTGTCAAAGGTAAAAATTATCCAAGCCATGTGACTCACAAGCCTGTCTCAGTAAGTGAGACACTCTCTACACACGTCATCAAAGAAAACATTTTCTTCTTTAATTTCAGCTAACACTTGAAACAAAGAATCTCTACACTCTTCTCTGGGCTATGCTCCTAGTATATATTCAGGCATGTTCCTAGCTTCCATTCCTCTGCATCTTCCAGTGATGCTTTTTTACTGCTTCTGCCTCTACTGTAATAATAATGAATTAAATCTCTATATCCATGGTTTACTCTGGATGGTGACATATCCATGCTTTTGTGTTTTGAGTTTTGTCTACAGCTATTCAAGAAACATGGCTGTAGAAAGAAGCTGATTGCTTGTGTCCTTCCTCTCAAATGAAAGGCATTTGTTACAACACTGGATGAGTTTTAACTTACCCTAATGGTACGCAAAATAACAACTAAAAGTGAAGTACCTTATAATGTTGTCAGTCTCCAAGGTTAAGTTACTAGTCAGCTCTCAAAAGGGAAAATTCAAGAGCCTTAAGAGATCTAGACAAAACAATTACCTGCAATTCTTTCAGGATTTGTTCTCATTGTTTCCATAAACTGAGTCATAATAATCAGTTCCTCCCAGATTCTGCCAAGGTCACGGATTTCAGGGTCTTCCAGTAGCAGCTCCTGAGCATCTTTATACACCCTTGCAAGGCTGAAAGAAGAAATAGTGAACCAGCTATAGTTAAAGACTGATGGCTCTTGAGAACTTTTCATATAAAAAAAGTTGATTTTCTCTGTCGTAAAGATGAGGGGAAAAAAACAAACCCCAAAAAACTCTCCTCAGCTGTGAAACTCCAAACTCAGTTTTGTGATGAAAACAGAGCAGTTTCAGGTGGTGTGGGGCTCAGTTTTGGAAATTCACAGAAGGTTTAAGAGGGCTATTGGTATTGCAGAAGGTTGGCCACTCATACACTTCCTTCATTAGCAATGCTGATTTTGCTGGGGAGGCAGGACCTTCCCCACACAGCATTCACCTCACAGCAATGGTGCAGATCTGCTGGTCCTATCCCAGGCTCAGCTCCAGCAGATGGATGGGGCACTCTGGGCACATGCAGCCCTGCTTTGCAACATGACATGGAATCACTCAGACACAGAATCCTCCTCACTCTCACGGCTCTGTCTCCTCCAATATAAGGGTAGTTTTTAGGTCCCTTCAAAACATTTATTTTAGGAGAGGCAGGAAAACAGGAGTGAGGAACTGTGACAGGCAGCCATTCACCTACTGGTTCTGGGTTAGAACAGGCAGTTCAAGCAGGGATACAATCAGGTCCTGTGTTTATAACCAGGTACAAAATAATTCCTATTAGCAGAGGGGAGACCATTACACTTCTTACAGTGCTATGGTTTTCCATACATGGAATGGTATATCTCAGTCCTCATGACTTTTTTTAGCTTACAGGAAACAGCAAACAGGAAAAACTAAACTCTTTCAGAAAACACAATGTATTTGCTTCCTCTGTTATTCACTGAATTTACTCTGACTCACAGTTTGCTCTGTAATAAGCAACCCAGAAAAGCCAGAATGTATAGAGAACAGAACCATCTAGCTTTAGTGTGTGATTAACCACTCCCCAGAAGAAAAGTCCAGCTGACTATCTTAAATCCTGCTCACTAGGAACAAAAGGTCAAATGCTACATTAACTACAAGCTTATGGGTCTTCATGTGACTGGAACTTTAATGGCCTTGACATTGTTAGCATGTTAATTTTAATCACTGGATGCTCCAAGATGGACTAAGCAAAGGGAGACTGGGAGCATTATTTATAGCTATTCTAAAAAGTTTTTACTCTAAGGCTCTTTGTCCACTCTGCTGTCTTTCATGACTCAGCTATAACAATGTAATAGAGCACTCCCACGGCAGTTTTTCACTAATAGTCTGTAAATCTCCCATCCTCCTACTTTGTTAATAAGCCTAGTATCTGAAGGTTACTATGCTGATTAAAGTTTTACAAGTATACGACCAAAGCAGGTGCTTCGTAAGAAGTGGCAGTGCAGATTTTCCTTTGTTGAGGGTCAACTGAAGTGAAAAGAAAGCTTAGGGGTTTCATACTCTTCTATTAGATTTATCCTGAGATATCCACTAAGCAGTAGGCAATACAAAGGACGCATTTTATTAAGTGTGTGTTCCCTCAAGACTAGTACAACTGAATTCTTCCTCAAAAAGGCCTAAACCTGCCATCATGAGCTCCGCTTCAACATTGCTGGAATGATGTGCTACAAATATGCCCATGAATGCTCAACAGGTGCCTAGAGCAGTCTATTAGCAACAGCCCAGCAGGACTGCATTATTACAACTGAGTGTCACACATACAGCTCTGCTTACATGGAATTGTTGTAGTTGGACACAACACCTGGACCCTCTCCTGGGGTTGGGCTATGGAAACAGGGGTTGTTCATATTGCAGAAGATGCCATGTAACCATGGCAGTGTTCCCGCAGATGGCATTGCCTTGTTTGGGAAGTGACCTAGAGTACGGAAACACAAAATATCAATATCAATATCGTGTCTTCTCGAATGCAGCCCATGGAACTCTAAATAGAAAGATGGGTTGGCTTACTACACAAGGAAGATGACAGAAAACATATAGGCTTCTCTTTTATTAAGCCAAAAAGTAAGTCAATAGAAGCAATATGGCTATTTTCAACTGAAATAAATACTGAGCTAACTTTTTAAGAGATTTACAAAAATCTATAACTGGATACACTCTTGAAACCTTATGTAAGTCTGACCACAAAGCATCTCACAAGAAAATTTGAGCTCCCCCCCACATTCTGATTATTCTTACAATCTATGGCTATAAATAACTAAACTATTTGAAGCAAAATCTGTTCTTGTGCTGCTGGAGAATAATACTCAGCAAACAGTCCCACTTTGAGAACGTCTAGTCATTATCCAGCACAATTCAGAGCATGAAAGCATTTAAAATGCTCTTACATTCATGCTGGCGATAAAGCGGATTAGTTTTCCTCAGCCAGACAAGTGCAAGAAATAAGGACAGAGGCCATAGGAGCTCCACCAGGAAACGAAGCTGGGAAAAGAAGGAAAAAATAAATCCAAAGTAGATTTTACAATTGAACCATGCACAGAGTCACTAGCTAGAAGACTGAGGCCTGTTCTTGCAGCAGTAATGTTCAGTGTAGCATGCACCCACAGTTATTTCTTGCCTGTTTCATCACTTGGAAAGTACTAGGATTTCATCAGAGCCTGACAAAGCATCACCATTAACTAATTCAGCGGCTTCCCCCCTCTTCTAAAGAAACATTAGAGCATCCTGACTGAGGTAAAGAGAGGTAGCAAATAGTACTAAATTGCCAGACAGACCAGATGTTAAGTCCAAATAGTTTTTATACAAAGAGGATGAGTACAATAATATAGGAAAATAGATTAGATGCAAGAGAGAGAAAGTGTCGGGTTTCTTTTTATCCACACTTTTATAATGCTGGGCTCAGTAGTAGGCAGTCAGTGCACTGTGCTTACCAAAGGTAAAAGAACTTAGTATAAGCTTACATTCTTTGATCTTTACTTTAGCCTTTTTGTTGTAATTCATTTCCACATTATTAGTTTTCTAATACAGGTAGAAATGTACACATGAAGATCAAACACCTTATTCAATAACACAGAAGACCCCATCAAAGGCCACTTTATTGCCCAGATCATTCAACACACTGAGAACAGTCACCCAGTCATGACAGAAAATCAAGGGCACTGCTTTACCACAGAGCAACATCCTGCCTGGTTTTTGGTCTGTTTCCTCCACTCCTGTGTTTCAGTTTGTATTACTGCGTCTGTGTGCTTTGGCAGAGGTTTGAAACTACAACCCTTTGATCCTGTGACATAGGCTTTGGGTTCTGAGGACCAGCAATGGGATTTCTGTGTCCAGCCATGTGGCACTTCTTTTCTCCTCCCTACAGGAGCCAGGACAAACTCTCCAGAACCAGGGTTGTAGCACACACACAGAGGAAAGTGCTCCCTCCCTCCTTTCCTTTGCTCAAGCCTCCCCAACAGGGCAACAAGTATGCAACAATAATGCATACAGCAGCAGAGCCAAAGACAGGATGGGTCACGTGTGAATTCCAACACCTCCCCCACTGAAGCAGTGCAGGGCAAAAGATACTCCACAGTTTAACTAAGAACAGGTTTTTGGAGCTGCCCTGTTTTTTTCCACTATAACTTTGTCTAATAACTTCAGGTAAGCACAGCTTATGCTTACCACAAAAGCGTAGAAAACTTTACATCAGGCAACCACTTCCTATTTCACACTTTTTCTCAATGCTTTCCTTTTAAAACAGAACAACAAACCCCCTACCTAGGAAGTTAAGCACGCCTGGTATTTTTAAAAGCAGACTAAATCTTACCAGCAGCAAAGGGCAGATGACACAATTATTTGAGAAGGAAACCTGCCATCATGCGACTCTTAACAGCTGCTGTGTACAGCTCAGAAGACTGTTATAGACCATTCTCAGCAGGGGTCCACCACAAGATCTTATCAACACCCATGACCGTCCAGTGGATAAGATGTTTGGGACAAGCACTACATACCTGAAAACTCAGAGGGGTAAGAAATGAGAGACTCCCTGGTTATCACCTTTGCTTCGAAGTTACTCTGGATTATTGCTCAGATGCCTATCCTCACTTCATTCCCAGGAAAGACAATATCCTCAGGCTTGAATTCAGTAACTCCTTTCTGTCTGAGCTAACTAGTTTGGAAAGGATGAAGGCTAAAGCACAAAGGAAGCTTTCTTTCAAGCTGGTACGCAATGTGTCATGCGACAAGGACAGAGCAAGAGCTGTCAGCCCACTGATTCTTTCCTACAATCCTTACCCTGAGGACACACAGGTGCCTCAGAACTCACTAGAAGGATCAGAGAGCAGTCCATAAGCCTGCAGAACCACAAGATAAATAGCCAGAAATCCCAGCAATATGCACGGAGAAATGTAATATCCAAATGGAGCTGTAAAGGACCAAGCACAGTGACAGGACCATATAAATGTGACAAGCTTAACTGGCTGTAGATCAGCTGTTAACTCTGTAATGAAGTTTTTCCTCTTGCAAATTAGACTGAATGATAAACTTGAGTAGAAGATTGGATATGCCTCCATTTATGGTACTGCATGACGGTTAACAAAAACCAGGCTGGTTTTCCCCAGACACATTTTATAGCTACTTCTGACATTATGGGGTTTGTTTTGGTTGCCTTGTCTCTTGGTGAGGACAAATAAGCAGGTAGGTTTATACACTTGGAAAAGGAAATTATTTTTACTGACTGTTGTAGAGTATTTTACTTTTCAGAGGGGAGAATATATTTCTCTGTTGTGGATTAAATCACCATGCTTACAAGCTAGCGGTGAGCATCACAGAAAGGGACCTCTGGCAACAGCAGAAAACACCAAGTTAGCATTTTTATAAGTTTTTATAGGAAAAAGAGAATTCCTGAAACCTAACCAGGCACTTTGGGTCATATATGAGCACATTAGCCCAAATGAAACAGTATTTCACTAATAACTATTAATAAATTTTACACTAATAATAATGAAGAATTAAATAAAGATCCATTTGCTAAAAATTAAACCACAGGGACTTCTAATTCTCTCACTATACACATTTGAAGTTCAGAAAAGCATGGATTTTATGTCTGATGAGGTTTTTGGGGTTTTTTTGGGAGTTTTCTCTGAACTTGAGAACTAAACTACTACAGCTCCCTGACAATCAGTAACCAAAGTCCAACTTCAGAAGGGTGTAACGTACCTCAAGTAAGGATTGGCGACTTGATACTGTGTTAAATCATGAGCAAGCAATGTTACATTAATCAGCTCTTGATGAATGCAAACCGTGGAGAAAGTCTACCTGGAAGCTATGGAAGGACATTCAAATTTGTCTATGAAGAAAATCAGATAATCCTTTGATCCTGGCTATTTCAGCACATGAGTCATTCCTAATGACTAAAAGCAGGTCACACAGATAAGAACTGCAACTCACCCCATGGTTCAGTTTGACCCTATTGATCTCTTATTATGGCCAAATTGTTTGCATGACTGTTACAATCTCACAGATGCCCTAAAGAACATTTCTATTATTTTTAGCTTGAAACATGTAGTTATTCCTATAGGATCTCAACAAGACTTCCCTTGGTGGACAGAAGTAGCTGCAGTACAGCAAATGACCATGACCCTAGTTTGAGGATTTGTTTGAGACTAAGGAAATTTGGCTTAATGGGGAAAAGAGCAACGATTTAGTGCAAAGTAGCAGATAAATTTGCTGTAAGACAAAGTATCACAAGATTTAAGAGGATGTCAAAGGATTTAAAATACTTCTGATTTCTTTATGTCATTCAGACATACTAAACCAGATAAAATCTGTGTGAATTTTAGGACTTTCACTGGATTCAACTCTGAGAGCAGCTGGATGTGAGAAGAAAAGCTAAAATTAGGAATCAAACCTCCCTGAGCTGAATGGTGCCCACAATGATTTTTAACAATAGATCTTTTTATGCCGATCAAAAAAATACTATTACTCGCAACTATTCTCTTGGTCCCCTGTACTATTTGTCAAAGAAACCCCTGGATATGAGTATTCTATGTTTAGATTGTAAAGAGAAGCTGCACCATACAAGATTCCAGACAGCTGGCCCAAACACAAAGATCACACTGGATCCTCTGAGGAACTGGTGATTTTTACACGTTGATAAACGTACCAGTCACTTCATCCAATGGAGTGCATGGTCCAAAGTTGAAATCCAAAGAATATTACTTTACCTTTTGTCTTTTCCGGAGGATCCAGTTCTTCCAGAGGAGAAGTCTGACTTGCCTGAAGAAGCTCATTCTTCCGCATCAACACTTCTGTTTAACCTGTTGCAAAGGTTGCATTGCCATTTCTCAGCTGACAGAAACAGACCCCAGAGCAAAATAACAGCTTTCTGTTCTTAGTTTAAGATTCTGTTATCATAGAGATCGGTTCCCTTCATTGTCTGTACCATTTCATTTTGCACTTGATACACTACCATACTTGAAAAATCATGGTTTTTCTTTGCTTGGAGGCTGTTTCCTGTGACATGTTTATCAGCAACAAAAAGAAATAGAGAGGAAAGGCATCTCTTTCAAATGAAAAAAGTGATTAAGATTGAATCCAGCTATTCACTTGGACTTGCAAGTAATGAAAACAGTTGTTGTATCATTTATCCGATTAAATCTGTGCTTTCAAACTATTTTTACAATAAAAGGTGGATTTACAACTGGACATCAGTTTATCTAAAACTGGTTAGTTATTATGCCAAATATCGTAACTAGGTTTTCTATTTAGACATGAAACACAATATACAATAAATGTATATTGATTAACACAGCCTGGAATGGGTTTTGTAAAGGCAAATCCACTGTGTTGCCATTTTGTTCAAAAATACAAGATCTCGTATTTTTATGCCTTTAAATTTGGCAACTCCCACTACATTTTTAGTAGGGATACAACAGAATTTAAAACATTATATGCTCTGTTTTCTAGGTTCAAGACTCATTTTAATCACCATGAATTCTGACCTTCAAAAGGAAAAGGAGTATGTGACCAACTACCAGGTATAGGGACCTGTTAAAAAATAAACTATTTGAATTTGCTACCTATACCAGCTGCCTACTTCAGAGCTGCCTTATGGGATTCAAATGACTGAAGAGCAGTTTTGTCATGAATGGCTGGTAATTGGCAGAGTGTGGAAAAGGAAATGTAATTTAGACATTGGAAATCACTTTTTAATTATAAGAATGGTGAAGTACTAGAACTGATCAGATGGGAGGGCTGCAGGGCTTCTGCAGCTGGAGATTACTCAAACCTCTAGCAAGATTTACACAGGTAAAACTGCTCATGGATTAGATGATTTGTTGAGCCCCTCTCACCACTGTTCTAGAATTTTGTTTCTTAAAAGTCTATCAAGTGAAGGAGATTTTGTCCGACTTTAAGAGATAAGATTTGGAAAAAGTCAGAATACTTTGGCCTAACCTGTGAACAAAGCATTAGTTAAAAGCTAACAATCAGTAATAATCATTTGACTGACTCAGAAAATCATCTCAGGTCCACATTTTATGAACTGAAAAGAAATTCAGACTTCAGCCAAGGAGGAGGTGGGGAAAGGGTTGGCACCGGCCCCCACTACCTGGAGGTAGTGAGCCAGTAAGTGGCTGTGTGGTGCCAGTTTGCTGGCTGGGGTTAAAGCACAGCAGCTGCTTATTGGGGATCAAGTAACAAAACAACACCTGTGCAGAAAGGATATCCATGCAAAACCAATGATGCCAAAACCTAGAGAATTTCCCATATTTTTTTGTAGGTCAACAGTTTCATCCAATTTTCAGTGTCACTCCATCAGCTCTAGCTGCTTAATAACAGAGCATCACAAGAAGTGAGACTGGCTATAAAAAGCTACTGCTGTTGTAAAGAGTAAATGGATTAACACTTGATGGTCTAAAGAGGTATGACAGCCTCCCAGTGAGTGGATAAAAGCTAAAGTGAACAAAAAACCCACAGCTTGGTGACTTTGCCCAACACCATGATTGGAAAGGTGGTCTTAATAGTACAGACAACACTGGGATCTTAACCATGCACCATGACAAGCAGAAGAGGACCAGTTTTGTTTTGGGAGATCAAGCTTCACACTGATGGGATCTGAAGCCTATTTCAGCCCATTATGGGAGGAAACATTATTGAAGTCTTGACACTGAGGCCAAAGAAATGAATCCAGAGGAATAAGAAATGATGTATTAAAATGGCTAAATGCTAGTCCTCCCAGAGTTTGCCACACTGTATTTGTTCAAAAGGCCATCCAAGCATGTAGTAACAAAGGCCAAGTTTGCAAGCCTAAGTGGAAGAACACAGACAACACCTTCACAGGGCTGACACTAGAAAATCAATCTAGATAGACTGAGTGCTGAGTGTGCTCAGCAGACAGAAAAGGCTAAATTTAGACACCTTCTTTAAAAGAAGCACATGTAGCTCTTTTTCAGATGTTTACACAATCCAGGGTCCTTCTATGGAACTAGGTGCTGGGAGGGTTTAAGAATTCAGGAATAAAATTGGCTGAGCATCAGCAAGAAAAGACAATACTTCTGCAGTTTCACTAGTGGCAGTAGGTTCTGTATGTTTACAGACTGATGGCTCATAAGAACATTCTTACATGAAAAGCTGTCCTATATTTGCCTGCAAGCAGCTCTCAGCAGTCACCTCAGCTGTTTCCAGTGAGGTTCTCTTCACAGAATTGCCAACTATGGGCAGTCAGATGGCTTTCTGACACTGCTGCATAATGCAGGCTCTCCAGTCTGCTGCTTTTCTGCTGAATGAACACTGTGCAGCTGAACAAATGAGCAAGAGTCAGTTCAGTTCCAGCTCCCCTTGCCTTCCTCTAAAGCCTAGATTGACGTTGTAACCTCTCTGCAACAGCTGTGAAAGGAAATTCAAGCCTTCATGTCAAGGCCATAAAATCTACAGTCCGCCAATGGCCTGGCGTCTCCTCTTCCTCCTGGCTCTTTACTGAGCCATCTATCACTAAGAGTTTCTGTCTCAATGAGACATTCCCTAGTGGTGCACAAAGTCTTCACTCATGTTCCTAACCTCTCACTATGTATGACATTCCTGCACCACTTTGTTTAACTGTCACTACCATTAGGAAGAAAATTCGTAGTGCAAGGACAGACATGGGATTAGGTTTGCCAGCTAAAATGGCTGTTGGCATTTACTATGGAAAATCTATCTGTTTCTCTGAGACTAAAATTATGAGCAGTAAAAAAACCAAAACAACTAAGACTTTGGGGGGGGGGGGAAAGGGCATTAAGTAAGGTTATCCGATTATGCTTGTTTTTTAACCTTCAAGGCTTTTTACATTAAACATTGCTAGTTACATTTGCTGATAGATGGGGAGAGTTATTCCTTCCAAGAGGAGTAACTCAATCCAGACAATGAATTAATATGCATAAAGTGCCAAAGGAATTGCTCTTTGGGCAAGTGACTATCAGATTGATTACCAAGGATAAGTTTCTATTGAAACAGAGTTTAAAAGGCCTTTTGAAACAGAGTTTAGGCCTTTTGGCCTAAACAAAACTACTTAAGAGATGGCATTCATACATGAAATGCAACCAACATATAAAACTTACAGAGAAAGATTAAATTTTACTTGTCTGACACACTTTAGGATCACCCTTAATTTTAGGATGATAAGAAAACATTTGTATTTCCCCAGACTGCTTTGTTTCACTAGGAGATAAAGGGAAAGAACCTTGCTTTCATGAATGGAACAGCTTCACAGATAGAAGTGGTGAAGTCTATTAATCTTACACTGTTTAAAAATCTGAACGAGACAGGTGAACATGAGACAAAAGGGTAGGAAAAGAGTAACTTAATTCAATCAGAAGACACTGGACATATAAGCCTCAGATTAAGTATCAGTGCAGAAAAAGTAAGCAATGTTTAATTTTTAATCCTGACACATCCTTTCCTATCTGAGCATCACTTAAGACAGAATAACATAGAATTGTGTGGTTAAGATTCAAGCTCTAGTAATTTAATTACAGCAAAACACTGTAGGTTAAAAATAATTAACTATAATAAAATAATGGAGTAGGACCATGATAAAAGTAGTACCTATCAGTAATGTATTGAGAACTCCCCTTGGGGTCGGGAGGTACCTGAACTTCTGGAGTGATTAGTCATAGTGGAGACCTATCTTCATTCTTTAAAGGCAGTACCCTGCTCACAAGATCAGTGGTGGCTAGATACACCTGCAATTAAAACCAGCACAGGCACTAGAAGAAATTCAGTTTCAAAAAAAGCAGAGCTGATTCATTAACACAGATATTAAACCCCTCCTAAAACCTGAAAAAAACCCCCACACTTACGAACTGTTCTTCAGTTTTCCATTAAGAACATGATGTAAATGATGACTGACTATTTAGAATGGCTTTTGCTTGCTGCCTGAAGACAACATGTTCAAGGGATGTGAATTCTATCTACAGCATATGAAACCTGTGTTTTGTTAGTTTTCCTTTTGCAGGAACTGACTGCCTTTCCAGAGAGCTGATTGTAAGGACCAACAAAAATAACTTGGTTCTAACATACTATTGAAGCATGGGGAAGACTCTTACAAAGCCCCAACTTAAGAAATTGAAAATCAGCAATTTTTTACTTTTTCCTCTTTTTTTTCCCCAGAGCAGTTGAAGGTATAACATGGAAGAATGATTTGCTGCATACATTGAGAAAGAAAACTCATAGGTATTGTTGACAGAAAACAAGACAGTGAAGTAATGACTGCTTGCATCAGTCATTACCCACTAGTTTTAATACACAGTACAATAAATCTAAATACTGATCTTAAATCACCAGAATATTTTACATTTCAAACCAGCAAATTTCTCAAAGTTCAATCCTAGCTTACATCCAACCTGTAGGAAAACATAAGAAAGAAACAATGGTTAAAAATATCTTTGAGCAATGAAGCAATAAAAAAAGGCCTTTTCTTCACTCTTTTTCTGGCTCTTGCACTTCAGCAGTGAAATATGGTGAAATGACAGTTTCTATCACTTAGACCTTCTTGCTAGACAGCACATCTTGTAGTGTTACAAATAGATCCACAAGAAGGTGCCTAGGAGGGGAATGAAGTTAATAATTTCTTTTTCCAGCTGACACCACAGGAGGCTGAATATGGTCATGCAGTGAATCATGAATTTCTGTATTTTACTTGGTGTGAGGTAAGGAACAGTGAGGCCTAGAAATGAGGTAAGCAAATAAGCATTATGGAGAATAAAGATTCTGATTCTGACTGGCTGCCAACAACAAAAAATAGTTCTTCCCTGATTTCACCCTGGAGGTTCAGCAGAACATTCCTGGCTTCTAGATTGTTAAGAGCAGCTAGCAAAGGGTCCCCTTACTCTGCTTATACTGTATCAATTACTCCTTATGAACAAAAGCTATCAAGAATTTGCCTCAACTGAGTATTTATTTAAACCTGAATTTAATCATTACAATGATTACAATTATGTGCCTGCTTTTTCTGAGGAGCCTGAGGCTCCAGGGGCACTAACATATCATATCCATCCCCAAAGCATCAAGTTAACATCAGTGCAGTGTTCATTAATTCTACAAGTCTTTAATAGAATTAAACAAATATCACCCTGGGTAACTTTCTGAGCAGATTCTTTCAAATGTATGTCTGCTGATAAGGCCTTAGAGAAGGCAGAAGTCCTTTCCACTACTCCAAAACTGAGTTCATAGGGTTTTCAGCTTTCTGTAAGCTCTGCTTTTTTCATGAAGGTAGCACAAGTGTTTTTTTTCTATTGATGACAATGTTTTAGAGACTATGATTTTTTTTTTTCTCTAAGCTTCCTAGACAAATCAGAACTGCAGGAACTGGAGAAGATGGGTTTTTTTCCACCCCATTCACTTTCACAAATTATTCTAACAAAATTAATGTCCTTGCTATAGTTACCATGTGAAAGGCCAGGAAAGTTTGTTCTTGCAACATCTGCATGTGCAGAAATACAAGCAGTCCAGTACCTTTCCTTCATGGACCATTACCCTCTAAGAACAGAGACAATGAGACACAAAAGTAACTTTCACAACACCACTGCAGGAGAAGAAAGGAAATCTTTCTTCTCATCTGATCTTTGGGTTTTTGTTTTCTAGAACTTCCAAAATATCAGCAAGCTGCATGCTCACACAGAAATACAGTAAGCTAAATACAACATGAACTTATGTATGTTCACGCTCAGACTTCCAGAGATGTATTCAGAGAGCTTTTCAACAAACTCTGTCCTACATCAACTAGTATTCACTAAAGCAAGTTACCAATTTATATTAAATGGCTCATTTCACATCTCCAACCCAAATTACCCACAAGTAGTATGGTCTGATCCAGAAGCAAAAAAGCACTAAGTGAACACTGAATTCTTTATAGATTTTCATCTGTAAGGGCTGAAAGAGACAACAATGCAGCGAAACCTCCCACCAGTCAGTGCTCATGCTGAACGATGGCTCTGTGCAAGCATTACCACAGCTTTCCTCACTGTGGCTAAAGTAGAAGCTGAGCACCAATCCAACCTTTATTACTTAAAAAAGCACATTAAAAAGGACATAGCACTGTTTTGCCTATTTCTTTCTCCTTCACAGGGCCCTGGGGAGCCCTTTCAGAATGCTCCACAAACATTTGTTTCACTGAATTTAACAATAGGTTTACACCAGACCACACTGCACTTAGCACACTGCTTCTTTCCCAGCACCACCTCAGCACCTCAAAGCCTCTGCAGAAGCTGCCACCTAAACCCCTGACTCTAACCTGACTTCTTTCACAAAGAATGATACAGTAACCTCCTCTTTCACAGGTGGCTTTGGTCTAGTTTCTGTTGGACATATGTTTGACCCTGCTGCCATCATGGCAGAGAAACAAGGGGCTTTATAAAGCCCCAGAGGGTAGTGCACTGTAATGGCAGTGCAAAGTCAAGCAAGTAGTGCTGCTGCTGCTGGGCTGTGGACTGTGTTTAAGCACCTCAACTACGTCCAAGGCAAGCAGACACTAACAGCTTTATTCAGCAAACAACCATTTTAACTCTAAGATTCTGAGTTACTTTAAAAAAATTGATCTTTTTTTTTCTTTTGCTGCCCACATGTAGAGGGACACAGCTCTAACAGATTAAACTAATCTCTCCTAATCAGATTTTTCACAGCACAATTGGATGAGGGTAGGGTATGTTTGTTTTCTATGTTCAGCTACATCAGCTGTGACCCATTTTTGCTTTCTGAAGCATGTGATCCTTGAAAAGTAAACAGAGAAGGCTTATGTGGAGCCTATCATTTCACATGGGAGAGGAAAATGCTGCTTGGCCATCAAATTATGAAAATATCCCTAGTAAACTCTCTCACAATGCAAGTAAATATTTGCTAAAATTAACAGAATTTACAAATTACCTGAAAAGATAGCTTTGAAAATATGCACTCATGTGTAACTGGGTGTACTCATGGGCCAACACTTCTCATTTTCAGAAATAATGCTTTCCAGCATCCAGGCAATTTCTTAACTAGTGAGGTGTTCTTTCTTACATGTGTAGTAGAGCATATTCCTACACACAGCCTCACTGGAAAGCTAACACAATTGAAATGGTGACACAGTTTTGCCCAAGCAAACTGTAGGGGTGTATGTGGATAACTTATCTATGTAAGTATATAGACAGATAACACCCCTGTGTGCACGTGTGTGTAGGCAAATCTACACATGCACAAGCTGGGGTTTCCGAGTGAAGTTTTGAACCCAGGTGTCTTAAACTACAGGGGAAAACCCAAGCTCGAGGTTTTTAAATGTTCCCCAATGTGTTCCAGAGATTCCCATCCCTGAAAGAGATAAGGAGTGACCTGAAGGACAAGAATGGGAAGTTCCAGTGAGCTGGGATCAAACCATACTTCTTGGATATGGCTGCTAGTTAAACACTTAAATAAAGGAGATGGAAAGTGAGGATACAAGTTGCACTACTTGACTACATGGCAAAGAAGAAACTGCAAAGAAAAGAGTGCACAGAAACTGGCAGAAGCTCTATTATTCACACAGTTGCTGAGTTTCAAAGGGAGTGCTGACAAAAAATCAGAATAAGGGCCCTGTGAAACCTCTGTTTGAAACATGTATTTCTAAGAATCAGACTCCTCCACACATTAAATACAGCAAAATGTGGCATCTTAACCAGATCCTGCTCACAGATCCTGGTGCAAACCCAGTGGTAGCCTAATCACCCAGATCTATGGCTAAATAAGCACAAAGCACACCAAGTGCAAACTCAGAAGGCATGTTTACTGCTTCTGGTGTAATCCAGTTTACTTCATATAGACACTCTTCTGTCATCTGGAAGCATAAGAGCTGAGGAGTGAGGATTTTCCTCAAATGTTTCACATTTTGAAGATTTAGGATGTCTTTTTATTCTACTCATGAGTGAAAACACTTTTAAAGGATCCCACAAATCTCTGAATTAGAAACAGAACTCCCTTCTCCCTACAGAGATAAATGGGCATGCAGATAGAGTGCTTTATTCAGAAAGGCTTGTCTCCAAAGCATCCTTCTGTGAAATTTATTTCCACATTGACTTATTCTTACATAAAACAGCACTGTTTGTTAATACCAGACATTCTCCTCCACCTTTACCAATAGAAGGTTGGAATGATTTGTCCCATTTTCCCAACATATTCAGTCTATGTGTACACTGACAAGCGGGATGGCCCAGTAAGACCAAATATATAGGGAAACAGAGCACTGAGGACCCAGTCCCACACGCTGCATGTCTAGGAGTTATTTCAGATGAGCTCCAGTCTGGCCCTGGGGGCTGAACACACACTAGCAGTTGCAGCACCTCAGGCACACTGCTGAAGCACAGGTTCCAGTTTGGTCTCACCCAGAAAGAACCAACTTTGAGTGATCAAAAGGGATCACTCTGTACTGTGAGCTACAGCAGGGTGTAGAGGAATCACTTAAAAAGCAGAGACGTTCTTAATTAAGTTACCAATGTTAGCACACACACACCAGCTGCCTTCGGAGAGCATTTCATGTCAGCTTTCAGATTAACTCGGGCCACTGCTATGCTACAGAAGCTAAAGAATTCAGGGATTTGCAAGTAAAACTAGGACTCCTTAAACAGAATCAACTACAACGTGCAAAACTTACTACAAAAGCTTACCTCATGTGCGAGCACTGCTGTGCTATGCGAAAGGTTTCCGAAGGAATGTTCAGCTTGGCCTCAAAGAAACACATATCTTAGATGCTGTTAGCGCTTGCAGAGTAACACTGCTCAGTCGTAAGGAGATTGTTTTAATCCCTTGCTTGATACAGAACAGCTCGATCTGAAAGTTTAAGCACTCCTGAGCAAAAATCCTCACAAACATCTGATACGACCAGCACAAAGACAACAAAGTCTGCACCAGAAGGCTGATACTTCTGAAGGTATTTCCTCAGATCTAAACAAACCTTGCATTTGAAAAGATAGCCTCAGAAGGGCAGTTCTGGTAGCATTAGGGGCCTGCTAAACAAACAGCTGCCATGACTAATTAGGTCAGCAATTTATGAAAGTCAGTACACTGCCAAAGCTTTAAGAGGGATGAGGCAGTGGGTTACGACTTCGGAAAACGCCATTACCAAGCAAACCTGCCACAGAAAGGTTTTGCTCCCCTGAGGGAAAGCCTGGCAGGGTGCCGCCAATTCCAGCACCGGTCACCGGGGACAGGCGGATGGGATCACAGCAAACGTCGAAGCAATTCCAAGCACGAGCCCTAGGGAAATCTGCATTAGAACCGAAACAAACAATAGGGACCATCAGGAGCACTTCCAGTCAAAGAGAAAACCAGCCTTTTCCACAGGGAACAGGCTCCGCGGCTGCAGCCCGTCACGTCCCGCCGCGGCCCTGATGAGGCGCTTCCTCACACGGCGGGAAGGCCTCAGCGCTCGGGCCTGAACGAAACGCTCCTCGGCACCAAGGTGTAAACCGCTGACGAACGTTTTACCCGTTAAAAAGCCCCACACCAGCCCTTCGGACGCGATGATCTTAAAGGTCTTTTCCAACCTAGTTGAGGCGAGGATTAAGCCACAGCCTCAGAGCCCCCAGGCGACGCTGCCCCACTCTTGCGGGAAGCCCCCGCCACAGCGCCTGCCGCTGGGTAAAGGGAGTCACGACTTCTAAACAGGCTTTAAACGTTGTCAAAAGAAGCGCTCCACTCGTATTGCGTACAAAACGAGACAGAATACGTTATACAGTAGGGACATGGATAACTGACCTTTTGAAAGTGATGAATCGTTCATACAATAACGTGGTTTCATGAGGCTCCTCTGCCGAGAGCGGCCTGGCTCTGGGAAACACTGAACAAAGACCCCAAGCCCATTTGAACCATCCAAAACCTTTCATGGTAGCACGACAATGTGATAACAAGTAGTAATGAGTGTTATGACTTAGTTAAAGAGCATTGTTCCCGTTTGTAATTCTCCATCACAGCAGCCTGCCTTGGGGAGCACTGGATATCCTCATCCACCTAGAGAAACTGGGTTTATTACAGCATATTCACCCACAACAGGGCAGAAAAGAATGAAGATCACTGAAAATGTGATTCTGACACAGGCTTGCAACATCAGAGTCCACTGGAAAGGAATGAATGAGTGAAATATCACGTCCAAAGAATAAATAGGCAGAGGAAAACAAAAGCATGGCTTGTGCCTACCCTACAAGGAGCACTTGAGAAGGGCCTCTAGGAACAGGCCAAGGGGAATGGCTTTAACCTGCCAGAGGGGAGACTGAGATGAGCTCTCAGGCAGAAGCTCTTCCCTGTGAGGGTGCTGAGGCGCTGGCACAGGGTGCCCAGAGA
>JANRGW010027174.1:0-31946 GCA_024733675.1 Psilopsiagon aymara | reverse complement strand
GGGGGGGGGGGGGGGGGGGGGGGGGAAGGGGAGTTGGTGGCATTAATGTATTCAGTGTGACTGAGCTCCAGCACTGCTTTGTATTTTTCCATTAGCAGCTCCATCACTCTAAGCAACGGTGGAGTGAAGGACCCACCTTGGGCACTGAAATTCCAAGGATTCTGCCCTCAGATGTTTCATACTGGCATAATACAGTTCTGCTAGGTAAGACCTGATGGAGTTGGCCATTTTCCCCTCAATCCTCAAATATAAATGGTTGATAGAACAGCATCAATGATGCTAAACATGCACCATAGAGAGTGCAATATCTGTCATCCATCTGTTTCTGCATGTAATCAAGGGGGCTGAACCATGTTTATAATGCTTGCAATGAAGGGCCTGAAAAGGCGACTGGCTGTCAGCCTAATAGGAGACCCCAAAAGCTTGAAGGGACCAGTGGTATAAATCATTCATAGAATCATAGAATAGGGTTGGAAAGGACCTTAACATCATCTAGCTCCAACCCCCCTGCCATGGGCAGGGTCACCTTGCATTAAACCATGACAACCAAGGCTATGTCCACCCTGGCCCTGAACACCTCCAGGGATGGAGCATTCACAGCTTCCCTGGGCAACCCATTCCAGTGCCTCATCACCCTCACAGGAAAGAATTTCTTCCTCATATCTAATCTAAACTTTCCCTGTTTAATTTTAAACCTATTACTCCTTGTCCTGTCACTACAGTCCCTAATGAAGAGACCATCCCCAGCATCCCTATAGGCCCCCTTCAGATACATCCAAGTGTTTTCCTGATAAACTTGCCAGTCTGGATCAAGAGGGCTTGAGTTACGTTCTTCCTGTCCACTCTGACTGGCACAAATTGAGATAGAAAGTGCTGACCTGCTACTTTGCTACTGGGCTGAGGTCAGTCCTGGTTTAAAAACTTCAACAGGTGCCATAGCTACTGAGATTCACATAATTGTATTTGCCAATTTCTACTGCATTCATAAAATGTTAGTACTTTCCTGTGACTCTCAAGCCTTAAAAGTATTAAAAGCTGCTGACTTATGCGCAGTGCAGGGCCACAGAACAGCTGAGTGCCTTTGGGATTTTATAGACAAAGCATTTCTTCTAGCAGTAAGCCGGTAAAACAGAGTGTTTCCTCACAAAAGCCATGAAATACTCAGACATACTTCTTACAGCATCCTGGGGGAAGGGAAGAAGCTCTTTGTTGGCTGCATGTGTTCCTTACAAGAACACTATTTCAGTGGGCCAACTTGGAGTGTTCTTGCAACTTGCAGTAGTACCATGTTACAGCCACAAATGAGGCAGGTATCTCTCAGCTTGCACCAGTTGAGTGTTGCGATACAAAAAATACATATATTTCCTAACCCTCTCTGCCACACAAAACAAATCACCACAACAAACCTGTCCTGTGCAGAAGTATCTGTAACCCAACTGATGGAAACCCCCTGTCCCTAGGTGCTGCAGACTCTCCACATACAAAATATGTCTCGGCCACATAACTCTTCTGTGCCGAGATGGAAGCAGCTTTATTATAAATCTGTACTGGGTTGGTTTGCTTCTTGGTGTTTTTAGACTTAATCAAATCCTGATACATGACTAAACCCGACTTTGACAGTGACCACCACTCTTCACACGTGTGTCTCTTCACAGATGCTCTGAATTTGGAAACCTCATGCCCAAATAACCCTTCTGAGCACGGCTGGCATCAGCCTTGTAGACAGAACTCTGACAGCTGCGTGTTTGAAAGCTGCCACCTGAGATATGGGTCCACCTCAGCTGTGACATCAGTGGGGCACAGGTAAGATGGCAGAGTAACCAGGGTGAAGGGTGGAAGAGTCCATGGGATCTAGTAGGTTCCAAGGAAAACTGTATCCCCAGCAGATGCTGAGTTCAGCAGCAGGCATCTCATAGGAAATACTGGGTGCTGGTGGTCAGCTAATGGTGGTGTGGGATAACTCTTTGCTTCTATTAACAAATTATGAAAGCTTTTACCGAAACCAGCCAGACACGGTGATGGTCTTACCATTTTATCCTGGAGGAATGAGGCTTGATGTAGGCATTCTTGTATTTATTTTCAGTATTTAACCCACTACTGACACTCCCGTTCACTCCTATTTGGCTGTCATTCGGGAGTCAAAATCTTGTTGGCTTTAAGGAGCTGCAATTGGTTTTTTTCCGGAGTGTAGAGCAGGAATTCTGATGGCTCTGTTTATCAGGCTGCCTCCTTAGATCTTTAAAATGGAGATTGAGCTGCTTAGGATTATGAAATCTAGCTAACTATTATCGGTGAATATTTTAAAAGATGAGGATGATCCTGAAGATGCAGACAGGCAGTCTGCAGCAGAACTCAGCAGCTTTGAAGCTTTTGCCATGGGTTTTCTGTAGAGTTGTGCAGTGTGGAGGAGGTTGGGAGGGCTGGTGGTGGTTCTTGCAGTTTGGGGGAGGAGAGATTGATGTTAGTGATGAATTTGCCTTTCTCTGGGAGACCAGCTGTCTGACTATACAGATAGTGGTGACTTCAGCTGTTATGTGCTTAAGGAAAAAGGGCAATATATCTCACTGTTGTTTGGGCAATATGCAAATAACATGTATTGCTAGGTGGAAAATATGCTCTGCTGGTAACTGTACTGATGCAGACCTTCCTGTTTCCATTACAATGATGGACTCTTCACTTACTGAGGTGAGTGCTGTCTCTAATGCCTGAGATGTGGTTTTGAATGGGTTCAAGCATTTAGTGCCTTACTCAGACCCAGATCCAGATTGAAAAGCTATAAATCAGCACTGCTCAAGGTGAATGGAGTGGGCATCAGTGAACAGGGTACTGTGACATCTTGCTATCTGTGGGGTAGTGCCTTGTATTTGGGCACACTTAGAATACTGCAGATAGCTACAGACCCAAATGTCATAATGTTCACATGCATCTGGGTCATGCTTTTAGCTGGGAGAGTATTTTAAATGTGGTTTCCAGGCTTGAGACAGTGCTGTTTCTGCAGTAATTTTTGGTTCTGCCAGGGAACTCTGAGTGATTTCACTCTTCTTATCCACCCGCAAGAAGCCACAGGATGTGTTAGCCGTGAATGCTGCCTTTCTCTGCATTTTCTCCCACAGCTACCATGTAACAGCTGAAAACCAACATCTTTGCTGTATGAAAATTGTCCTTCAGCTGATGTGCTCAAATATGTATCCACTGCTGTATTGAATCCTGCATCTATAGCTTGAGCTTTCTCATGGCAACAGCAAGATGAGCTGCACGCAGCTCAGCACACCTAGCTATGCTCTGTGCTCAGGGCCACAATACTCGCTACTGAAATCTGGACCTCAGCCCTGCCACCAACAGAGCTTCTGATTAGCTTTACGAACTGCAGTACGGGGGTGATGATGGAAGTATATCAGCCAGTGGTTTCTGTGAACCTGGAAGTAACCTTTACCAGATTAATGAGCAGCCAACCTCAGACCTCACTAGTGTGTCATACCTGCAAATGCAGCAGTAGTCTGGTTGCAGTGAGGGTGAAAAGTAAGAGTGAGGTTGCCTGTGGTTTCAGCACACTGCTCAGCTGCAATAGAGCAGATGAGGAAATCTAAGCCTGTGCTGCTACTATTTAAGCCACCTTAAAGGGGATAATCTTAGATGCTCCAGCCTTACACAGTCCTTCTGGAAGGTGGCAGCCTTGCAAAGTTGTTTGAAATGACTGCGCTTCATTTCTCTGGTGCTTTCTGTAATCCCAGTTAGGCCCCAAAATGTAATTTTCCATTTGTCTTTTTTTCTTTAATATGTAATTTACATGTTAATATTCAAGAGGGGGAATAATAAAAATGTTGAAGCTTGGTCCAGAGAAAACGCAAATGGGCTGTATCAGTTCTCAAAACCATGACGTGCAGCAACATTTGAATATCCTTGATTAATAGGAAAAAAAATCTCCCTATTTTTTTGTTTTGTTTTATTGCACTGTGGTTGCAGATGTGTTTGTACAGATCGAATCCTTCAGCATTTACGTAACTCAAATTGGTTTGTGGAAAATGTTGTCACTGTAGGAGTTCAGAGGCTATTTAATAAAGGAGCTCCTGTGAGGACCAGATGAAGTTTGGGCTTCTTATACTTGGTTTGATTTATACTTTATAAACATGGAAGCCACATCACATTCTAAAAATCAGATGATAGGCCTTCCAAATGTTAATTCTTGTTTGGGAAGAGTTATATAAGGCTGTGGCTGAAAACTATCTGCTTTGACAGGGGATCCTTGGGTTATTATGATTATCAAAGGGATGGAGGGGGAGAAAGTGATTAGGGATGTACTGCAGTATCTTCTTTCACACAGTCCTTTTCTCAGGAATAACCACTACTCTGTAATGCCCTGTGCAAACAGATTTTATTTGATCTGGAATAATGGAGTTTCTTCTTGGTGGTGTGTTTTCCATATAATTGTACCCTGTGCAGTCCATGGCAGCTCACAGTCCTGATAGTATGGGGTTTTATAAACTTAATTGACAATTTCCCTTCACTGCCAACAGAGGAAGCAGCAACCATGTGATTACTTGGGGTGAGAGAAGGCATGTAGAATAATGTATTGCTTTAGTCAGTTCTGGGGTGGCTGGTTTGTCTGGGGGATGGAGGTTTCCTTTTAAAAACCATTTGGATTTCTTTTGTTTACATTCTGACATGGTATTCATTTTCACCTTCTTTACCAATATTCCTGTAGAACTAATGGCCTGAACAAGCCAAATGTAACATTGTATTTCCTTAAGCTTAATAGAAAATTCAAATATAACTAAAAATAGCCTGGATTTGCATTAGAGGAAACACGTGGCTGCCTGGGGCAAGTTTCTGCGGGTACAGTCAAGTTCTGATATGGAAAGGAGAGAGAAGGCATTTTCTAATGCTGGGAGCAGTCTCAGAAGAGAGTAGAGGTTCTTAATAGCCTCCTTTTCCTCTTTGCTGGCTTTTCTGGGTCCTCTGAAGATGTTTGAGGAGGGACAGAAGATACCAGAACATAAATGATAGTTTGCTGACATGGTTTTCTGTTGTACCCCCAACTTCAGTTGTGCTTTTGGATGCTTGATATATGGGGAGTCGCCCAAAGCTGGCTACAGCCTCATACCTTCTCTGCTTGGAGATAGGTTTGTGTTTGTTTTTTTCCCCTATTCAGCTTTCCTCTTCGGCATTGGAGTTCATCACGAGTAACTGTCAACTTAACCCTTTAAAATTCTATTTCACCCTGTATTTTCACCCATAAAGAGAGACTAGTCTATCAATTGAATAGTAAGGTAGAGTTATCCAGGGTAAAATGGGGAAGAGTGATATTTCCCATTGAGTATCTCCCTTGCCATATTCAGAGCCCTAAGAGGATATTGGTTTTGTCTGTGGTGTGATAAGGCTTGGGTGCAGAACTGCACTGTAGCAGCTAAAGGAATGTGAACAAAACTACAGACCAGCATTTAACTGCTTAATTCCTCTCTACTGTTTGTATACAAAGGAAGAGGCCTGAAGCCTTTTGAAGTGGCTAGGTAGTTATATAGAATATTGAAGAATTAGTATCATTCAAAGATAGACAGTAAAAAATGCAACGCAACATGTATCATAGAATGGTTTGGGTTGGAAGGGACCTTAAACACCATCTGGTTCCAGTCCCCCTGCCATGGGCAGGAATGCTTTCCACTGCATACAAGTTTTCTGTGTTCTGAATCATCTGCTTGGTTGAGCCATAATAGTAACACTTCTATTAAGTTAATTTTATTGTGTAAATGAGCCTGACATCTACAGCAAATGAAGCTCTGGGAGTCTTGCTTTTAGGGTTTGAGGTCAAGGTCTAGAAAACAGATATAACTTAATGCACAACATTAAGACAGAACAGTGGTGTGGTAACACATACATTGGTCACTTCAAAATGCGCATTAGAAGCCAAACATGAAGTCAGAAACCTATTGATTGTCCTGAGGTAAGACTTCTGTAGAAGCATAGTTATCACTTCTAGTGATGATAACATGCCAAGCTACATACTTATGTATGGGTGGCTTTAGACTAGCAGAAGAATCTGAGTGCACCATGTAGCTCTTCAGTGCTGAAATAATTCAGGCACAGCTGGGGACATGCAAATTTTCTGCTTGCACAGCAAGCCATTCCCTGATACTAACTCTTTTCTCTTTCCATTAAGATTGACTGTGCAGAGCCACCACTACCAGCCAATTTGATCCCATCCAGGTCAGGTTTTGTGCAAGCTCTTAAAAGCCTTTATTAAGGTTGTATAATATGGATAAGTATCTGAAATAATTTTGTTTTAGCAGTGAACACTTAACTTCACCTCAAGAAGTTCTTATATCCTCTTTGGAAAGCACTGCACCAGTAACAGGTAAGTCCTTAATTTGGGGCACAGACTTGTGAATCTTTTGCACTGGAAATACTGGGAAATAGCTATATTCCAGTGTGCACATTTACTGAACAGTAAAAGCTCTGTCTTCTCTTGCCTGAATTTATAGGCCGCCTTGTTATAGAGGAAAAATCACTCAAGCGCTCACGTGAAAAAGAGGAAGATATGCCAACTTCTGTAGCAATGGAGAAAAACAACAGTAAGGACCTGGCTGGTCCTGTGTCAGGTACAGTAACTGCTGCAGAGCACTGGTACTTGTGCAGTGTAGAAATGGTTTGCTTCCAGCGCATAGGCTCATAGAATACTTAGGGTTGGAAAGGACCTTAAGATCATCTAGTTCATATCTTTGAAGTGAAGAAAATGTGTAAGAAATTCACAAATTATTTTTCGATCTTTGCACTTACGAATGCCCTCAACCCTCTCTGAGATTCTAAGTAGGAAGAAGGCATTATCTACTTGGTGGAGGCTGGTAGTCTACAGTATGGTAAGAGATTAACACGAACTAACTTAGTGAATACTCGATGCTTTCTCAGCTGGCAAAATACTGTATGGGTACTAAAACCCAGGTAATTTTGGGAAGAGAGATTGTTTTCACGGTTTTAGAAAGTTTAAGGACACAGCTAGACTAAACAACACTTTCCTCTCTTTCAAAACTGATGCCCAGTGCACCAGAAGCTGGGATGTGTCAACAGGAGAGGTGTAGTTCTGGCTTTTTCTATAGCCATAAGCATGCAGAAGATGTATTTTTGCCAGATCTGATGGTGCTTCTTCCCCTTAAAGACTGAAAGCAAAACAAAACTGGGGTAGTGCACAGAGTGTATTTAAGCTATTTTTAAAAAAGCTGATCTGAATAAGTAGCACAGGATGTATCTGCACACTTGTTTGTAACCATTTTTTAACCTTTACCTAAATATAAGACTGTCATCACTTCTTGTTTGGTTTTGTTTCTCTCTTTAGTGCTATCTTCCTGAACTATAAATTCAGTCCCCTTCACTTAGACATATTTTCTTTCTACTAATATGACTCTACAGTTAATTTTCATATGCGGTCTGGGTATCTTTGGCAAGTAGGAAACAGATATGCAAAATAGATCAGAAAGCATTCAAATAACTTTAAAGTCTGAGAATCCTGCTGCCTGTCGTACACCTCTAAAAAGAAAGTGATTCTGGCATTAGAACAGAGACACCAAATCGCCACTTGTGGTTTTTTGCTGGGACCACACTATATCTCCTAAAGGTGCCTGGGAGCCAGATCAGATATGTAGGGCTCCTGCAAAAATCAGCAGGGACAAAAGAGAGTGCTAAGCAGAGGTTAGGTGGGTTTCTTTTCTCTTGTGCCAGTTCTTTGGCCTACCTCGGAGGTGGGGTTGGAGGGTGGAGGGGTGTCTGACTACATGTTCTATCCCTACATGCCCTTGTAAAAAGTCCCTCTCCAGCTTTCTTGTAGCCTACTTTAAGTGCTGGAAGCTGATGTAAGTTTTCCCAGCATCTTCTCCGGGCTGAACAGCCCCAACTCTTTCAGCCTGTTTGAAAGTTTGTGTTGCATTTGAACTGGCTTTATCAGTTCCTGAACTTACCAGTTCATCACCATTCCAGGGAAAGTTATTTTGTTGGCTCTATCTGCACCCTGCTAGTTCTATTTTGAAGTACAAAGGGACAGTTCAAGTGGCAGACTACATCTGAAGCCGATGGACACCTGAAATACCACATCTGTAGGCATTTCATGACCTGGTTGCGCTCAAGCTCCTGGTAACAGCATCTGAAGTAGCATCTATTTCTTGACTTTATCTGATATTCCATAATGTGAAAAAAGATAATTACAAGTATTTATCATTTCTGTTAGTTTGCACGTGGGTTTCTCTGCTTATAAAATTCTAAATGAAAGATCATTAGAAATTGCGTCTTTTAAATAAATATATATATATTTCTATTCATATATATATGTGTATTCAGAAAGTCAGAAGTCCACATGCTGGTAGGAAAATAACAAAATTCATTTATCCATTGGAATATTACTGTATCTCATACATCTTCAGCTAGAGCAACTAGAGCCAGCAGTAATACTTTCACTTGCAGACATGTGACACTTCTTACTGGGATTTTTGCCAAGCCAAATAAAATTATCATCACACTGCTTTCTTTATGCTTTTATAGTATTCTTTGCTGCTGCGTCACCTTCTTTATGCCCTCTCATGGCACTTGCTGCAATTTCTTGTAGCCCTATTGGTCCATGGCTAGTAGATGGGGTGTGGAGGCTTGTTTTGTTTTTATCATTACATTTGTTTTGGGGAATGTTTCTCCCCAGGAGCAGATCTGACCAAGAAGAAGGAACTCTGCCCTGCAATGGAAGAACACAAAACTGCGTTTCAAAGCATTTTGAAGACAGACCTGGTAAGAGTCTTCAGTGACGATGAAACATAGATTTGGCAGAGTAGTGACAAAAGAAAGCACTGCAGAAGTGAACAAGTCCCTTCAGTGGTGATGTGGCCCTTCCCCTGCAGTAACTACTCTCTGGTATGTCCTTTAGGAGGTGGGCCAGGAGAAGAAAAATAACAAAGAGCAGAGTGAGGAAGCACCAGTTGTGGTTCCCAGTAGGAAAGGTAAGAGGCTTTAGCTGAACGCATTCATATAACTTGCTGGTGCGCATGCTTTGGGCACCGAGGTAGAGAACTGTGTGAAGACATGCAGAGGACAGCTTATCCCGCACCAGTTATTATGAGGGGGGGGATTGTTTTAAGGAATAGTAACTGCAGTTAGAGATCAAAATAGGTTAAGAGTGGAGAGAAGGAAATTTTATCATGTGAAATCTGCTTTTCTGACTTCTACAGATACTGGTTTAACTGGCTCCATCTTCCTCTAGACAGGACGGGTAATTCCTTAGGACCTGCAAAGGAGGTGGCATGTGTGAAACAGTTCTGGCATGCCTGCTCCCCTCAAAGATTTGTAAAGCAGCATCTTATATGCTAGCTAAGGCTTGCAGTAATGTGTTATAGATAAGCAGGATGATGTTTTTATTTAACTGTTCTTAAGCATCTCTACTCTTCTAGACGCTTCCTGAACTTATGGGCTAGAGACTTAAGCCAAAACCTATAATTAACCATTCCTGTACTAACAGATGTCAGTTGAAGCAGACTGAACAGCTAACTTTTGAGGGTTTTCACAAGCAACAGTGCTGTGCTGTCTTACTGGTGCTCTAACCCTGGTATACTCTGAGGTACCCAAATTGTTTTGGATGGCAAGAGCTTAACACTGACAATCTTTAACAGGGGCTTCTGTTGAATTTAAAAAGACGTTTTCCACAAGCTGCTTTAGAGAGGTTGTTTTTTCACTTCTGTCTGAGAACTCTTTTGTCTCTCTTCTCAGGGAGTTCACCCACTGCAGGTGGCGTGAAAGGAGATAAAACAAAGCAAAATGAGTCGTAAGTGGTTTGACTTTCAATGATCACCTGCAGGTATGAATTTCAAGCTGCAGTCTGTTACATGATAGTTTCTTCTTATCCTACAGTGACACCCCTAATGAGAAAGAAGTGGAGGTAAGTTTTGACTGCTTGTATCCTGAAGTACCCAGACTACCAGAAGATTTTGTAAATAAGCCCTGATTAATATATTGTCCTGTATAAAAGAACAATGCTAAGTAGCTTAAATTGGGTGTATTTCTATAATTTGGCTTCTGAATTCTGTCTTTCCAAGCTCAATGGAAACTTTGGAAGGGATGGAGGGGAAAGGGTGGAAATCTTTAAAACTGAACAAAAGATTTGTCACCACTGAAACATTTGCTGCAAGCTTGAGGGAGCATAACTGTGACCTCCTTCCAGGCAGAATGTGCTGATTGAAGACAGTTTTGTCAAAAGACACAGATGGCACACTGTGTGCCGCCAGGATATCACCTATTCTGGCTGCAGATTATTTCCTCCATCACTACAGATGGAAAGACTGGCTTTGGGGAAAGTGGCCATGTTCACTTCCTCTTCTGTATCTCCCCTATAACTTTGTTCTGTGGGTGTAGTCCCAACTGTCATGTTCATACCCAAATCTCCTGTAAAACTTCTGCATCGCTGGGTTACTCTGAAATTTCTTGCTCTCCCATAACAGGCTGAATTTCTGAGATTGTCTTTAGGCTTTAAATGTGACTTATTTACCTTGGACAAGAGAGTGAGGCTTGAAGAAAGGTCCCGAGACTTGGCTGAAGAAAACTTGAAAAAGGAGATCACAAATGCTCTAAAGATGTTAGAGGTTAGTATTGGCCAAGGTTGGTAGGGTGGGTGGATGAGCAGTTGTGAAAGTGTCTATCAATACAGTGCTCTTTTAGGATGAGTATTTGTGCAATACATTAAGTTCCGAAGTGATGCAGTTGAAACAGGAAAGAGCACTTGAGAGGTGGCCTTCAGAGTAGTGTATTGTGTGCTCAGGCAGTGGGCAATCTTTCTATTATACAAGCATCTGGCAAGAGCCCCTGTCTTCAGCTGATTCTATGCCAGGTAAGCTGAAGTCTCTGCCCACAGGTCTGTAGTCAAGTTACACTGATTGAGAATGCTGAATGCTGATCTTGTGACTGTGTGGATCTGAACACGACTTCTTAGGACCATCAGCTGGGGTCACCTTTCTTTCTCTACTAACATCTCTCACTGGTTTTTCTTACCAATATTCACTTTAGGCTTTAGTTCCTTTGTGTGAAGAAGATAACCAAGCTCAGGAGATCATTAAGAAGCTGCAGAAAAGCTTGCACTTCCTGAGCCAGTATGCAGCCCGAGTTGCCAGCAGGGCAGAGATGTTGGGAGCTATTAATCAGGTAACTGCTTTCATGTAAATTTATTTTGCACAAAGGTAAATGTGTCTGGATGTAAAGTCATAGCAGTATCAGCTTGCTAGGTTTCTGGTTCCAGAATTAGGTTTGGGAGTCTTGTGTTTGTAATGCTGACTGACCAGTAGAGCTTAGTCCTGGCTTTCTCGTCACAGATCACTGTTTGTGTTGTTATAAAGAATCCTAGGCACTGAAAGCAGCTACATTGCATCAGCATTGTGCAAAAACACACAACAGGACTATGGCCCTGATTTAAAACAAAAAGAACACCAAACAAACAAATCCAAAAAGAGAATTTGTAGCAGAGGGGCTTATACAATAGAGAGCACGAGAACACAGCATAGTGACAATAGCCTTGATGCTCATATGGTATTTCTGTGCCCTCTGGAAAGGGCAGCTAATAAGCTAAGTCTGTGGAAATTTACAAAGACCTGCTTAAATGTTTTGTGTAATCTTGCATAATGCCAAAGAACAGCATGAAAATATGACTTGGCAATACCAGCAAATGCGTGGTGGCAGCTGAGACTAGATCAGAGAGAGAAAGAGATACGAAGAGGAGTTGCAAAGGCTCAGAAAATGAAGACTAATTTATTTTAGGATAAGACTAATCACTAGAGAAATGATACCTGTGTAACTTGGGCACATGTTGGGAGATGGGTTGTAGTGACACTTTGAAAGGGTGGGCAAAGAGAGAGAATGTTTCATCATGGTGATACAAGATGAGAGTAAATGGTTAAGGGGAAAGGAGGGGGAAACTAACAATATCTGAACATGATGAAGTTCCTCAAAGAGCTGCTTCTTTCTGTACTGCATTTGCTTGGTTAGGAGAGCCGTGTCAGCAAGGCTGTGGAAGTAATGATTCAACATGTGGAAAACCTGAAGCGCATGTATGCAAAAGAACATGCAGAACTTGAGGAGCTGAAACAAGTCCTGCTCCAGAACGAGAGATCCTTTAGTTCTCTCGGAGATCGAGGTAACTAAGAAAAGCTGATTAATCTTTCCTCTTTCTGGCACTTGCCAGATAGACCCTTAAAGTTGAAGCATAACCTCTGAGGTGGATGGATTATAAGACTGTTGTATCCCCATTCCTAAAACTAGAGGGCAAAATTAGCAATTTACTAACAGTACTAGAAACAACTCTCCCAGACTAAACTTGTACGTAAACTGTCAGGGTGGGGGGAAACATTGCAAGTATGTAGTAATATTCTGGCTTTTTTTACCACATTGCATGTGGTAGTGATAATCTTACTCCTTGAGAGCAGTAAATTTGGGTGCTTGCTCACACTGAAGCATTTCTAGTAAATATCTGCAAGTTGCTGAGCTTTAACTGCTCTCTAAGATGCTTCCTGCTCTCTTCTAAACATGAGTTACAGACTTCTGAAGTGCAGGTGCACTGAATTTGCCCCTCTAAGCAGATGGTTTAAAGATGTGCACTTGCAGCTTTGCCAGGGAAATATTAATCCTTCTGAAAAATAGGGCATGTGTTTTAAAACCAGAAAGGGCAGTCTTGCACACCAGTGAAATACTTGTAGGAGCCTTCTGAATCACAGGCTGTTCCTTCCTGACTGTAAAAGATTGTCCTTGATAATACATTTAATGATAGCAACAGAAATTGATGCTTGTAGAGGATGTAAAATAAATGAATACTAAGAACTCATCTAATGAAATGGAAAACTTTCTTCCTGAAATATAATTTCTGCATTCTGAGAGTACCTGATGCACTCTGCTTACACAGATTTGGCAAAAATTCAGACCCCTAGTTGCAAACAAAGCTTGCTGCATTCCTGTAAGCCTCTCTGGTATTTGATCTCTTCACAGATGAATCTACGAATAAAAAGCTACCAAATTCTTTTAACTTCAAGGTAATGGTCCTTTACAGCCTAACATGAAATGTCAAGTGTCATTAAGTGTGTGTGTTTGTGGTTTTTCTTTGCTTTGTTGTGTGCTGGTGCTCTGCTATATGCTTGATTTGGTGGGTTTCTGCCTCAAGTATGGGCTGATGCCATCAAACACGAGGAGATATTTTTCAATATATCTGTGCTCTCATGCAGCGGTTAAGAAATATTGTTCATGTGTCTTTCTCTCATTGGGGTTAGCACAGAAAGATGGAAAAATAGATGGAAGCAATTCAAATTGACTGGGAATTCCTATGAGTACCATTAGGGGGATTTAAACACATTCAGTTGTATTTTGCTAGAAGCTGTTAGAAGCACTTCAGATATTTGGGGGGAAAAAGCATTAAATGTGGGAAGATGCACCTTTAAAGAATACGGCTTGGGCTGTGCTTGTGATTTGATTCTTCATGTGTCACTCCAAGCTAAGTAACATCTATTTTTTCAACACTGTTTGTATAAAAACAGATGGTATGTTATGTGATCAGTGAGTAATCCAGTCATTCCTTGATAGAGTCAGTAATGCCTCTTATTTGTATAGCCATCATCCCTACGAAGAGTTAGCATTGCAGCATTGCCTAGGAGTGCTGGAAGTGCAGGTATTGGGTTGTCACTGGTAAGTAAGGGTTCCCAGGTGGTGAGGTGCTTGATCTTCTCAAAACTGGCTGGGCTAAAGCATGAAATTGCCAGTGCAGTAAATGTCCAACTTCTTCTCCAGGCCCAACTCCACGAATCTGATGGAGATGAACGGAGCGATAGATTCAACAGGAGATCAAGCAGTTGGTAAAGTTACTTGGGCTTGTCTTTAGATAGAGTTTAATTTTCTAACTGCGCCTGTATTAAGCAGCTTATGGAGCATCTTGAGGTATAATAACGTTTAGGCTACAACTTTTGATTACTTTTACATGCTTCAGTAGGTAAATGAGCTTTTGGGACTAACTGTTACAGCCCTTTTTCATGCGGGTTTTTTGTTTGCTCGTTTTTTATTAAGGGTTGAGAGCTTTAAAACAGAAAACTCACCTTGACTCTCCATATGAAATCCAGGCAGTTGGCATTGATGGATCTTGGGTTTGGGCTTTTGGTTGGTTTTGGTTTTTTGGTTTTCTGTTTGTGGGTGGGTTTGGGTTTTTTTGTTTTAAGAATCCTGAGTTCAGGCAACTAATTTTGAAACTTAAATTTGTCTGAGGCCTACCCAAGGAGTAGACTACTACTGAATTTCAAGTGTTCAGTGCCAGGCTGGACAGGGCTTTGAGCAACGTGTTTTTGTGGAAACTCACCCTGCTGACAGCAGGAGGCCGGAACTGGATGAGCTTTAAAGTCTCTTCCAACCCAAACCATTTTGCGATTCTATGATTTCTAATCATGGGGAAATTAAAGCAAATTTGTTTAAAATATGACAGGGGGCGATTAGGAGCAAAGCAAAATGAGAAGCGTCCTTCACTACAGCGGTTCATTAGCACTTATTCCTGGGCTGAGTACGAAGACTTACATTCTGAACCAAAGTAAGTCCAACAGCAGCCTCCTCTGAGGTGTGTTGTGCAGGGCTGGCTGCTTTGTTTTTAATGAACTCTTGACTGTCCACCACCTGATCAGGGGTATAAAGCTAAACTCTTGTGAGCTGTGTCAAATTGAATGCTTGATGGAAAAGCTTTGGGACTGTTGATGCTTGCTTACAGAAATGAGCAGTCGGAATCATCTGCTGAAGCACAAGAACCATCCAGGAAGGAAAGTGTCTCTGAAAACGGAAAACATGCATCAAAATGGAACCTAGAGTCAGCGTAAGTTTTCTCACATCATCATGAGGCAAAGCAGTGTTTGGGTGGTGGATGTGGGAAGAAGAAACAAAGCTGTAGTTTTGGTTTGGTTGTTAATGCCCACTTCTTAAACAAACCAATTGAGAACAAGTAATCGCAGATGCCAGAGATTCTCCCCACAGGGGATTCACTACTAATCCTAAATGGTGAGGTAAAGAGAAGCCTCATGCTATGATCCCACATTTTCTTGTGACTGTGCTAGACATTACAGCTAGGCTATCAGGTCATGCTGACATGTACTCATTAAAAAGATTGAGGATTTGAGGCCTGTGCAAAACTTACCAGCAGTTTTGGCACACACTGAGACACAAGTAGTTACCAGGACTGATACCAGACTATTCTAGCTAATTTCACTGAACATCTTGAGTCCAGGAAGAGAGTGATGTCCTAAAGAATTGTCCCTCGGAAGCTCCTGCCTCACAGGAAAGCAGGTCTGCTGTCTCTGCAGAGAAACTGTTTATTCCATACAACTGTACAATACTAAGCCTTCACTGTGAGCATTTCTGATCAAGGGGGAGACAAGACAGTTAAGCTAGTGTTTAAAATTGAGAAGACAGCAAGCACAAATAGAATTTTCTTTCTATTGTTTGATAAAGGATGGAGCTGCCCAATGTCAAGAGAGGTCTAGGACCTGGACAGTCAGGGTAAGACTTCTCCCTAGCCACAAGGAAAGCACCAAACCCCTAGAAAACAGTAAAATGGTAAGGGCAGCACTTTCAGTGCTTGCTGCAAGCAAGATTTCTTGATGGGCTGCAAGGCAGCTTTTCTGAATCCTCTTCTGAAACAGTGTGTGGAGCATGGGTAGACTTAGAAGTTGGGTCAGTCTAAATAGCTGATCAAGGACTTGCTTACTTGAAGTCTACATTTTAAACCCAGAATACAAGCTACTGCTGCACATAGCTCCTGATACAGTAACCACCTTGTCACTTTCAGTAGTTAAGGATCTGTATGCTTGTTAGTGGGGTCTGGTTTGCTTTAGGGTTTTTTGGGAGTGGGGTGGGAAAAGAACTTCCAAGTTTTGAAATAAAACTGAACCCCTCTATGTCTCTCTCTTCTGTGCAGGTGCAATTTAATGTCATTGTGGGCATCCCATTTCAAGGCTTCCTTTTCCAATGCTAACAAAACTCTCTGGGTTTCTGTTTCTATCCTGGTACTGCTCGCTGCTCTCACAAGCTTCCTCACTGGGCTGTCTCTTCAGAGACCAGCAGATGCAGCACCTGTAGGCACCAGGGACTCCTGGACTTCACTACAGCAACTGTTGTGGCCATACACAGGACTCCAACACAATGGACCACCCCCAGTATAACAAAGGTTCTGATTTTTGTAGTTACTATTCCAAGCTCTGGATGAATGTGAGAAGCTGCGATAGTATATTTAAGGTTATGTGCTTGGGTTTATTTTGTTGGGTTGTGGATGTTTTGGGGGGAGATCTATTTTTTTTTTTCTTTTTTTTCTTTTTTAAAAGCATGACTTGAAATCTAGAAACTTTTTTTTTCCCCTATTCTGACAAGTGTCATCTGTACCAGTACCTAAAATTTACAAGTTTCTGGTTTTCAATAAAAGTTAGTAATTTTGAATGTAGCTAACAAGATATATGACTAAGTGTTCTAGTCACAAGAGAATAAAGAACTTATTTTGCTTTATCAAAATTAAAACATTTCTATTTTAGTCATTGAAGCTGTTCCAATGATTTGAATAGAAAAGGATTCGAGACTTGAAATGTAACTTTATTGAAAGCTTTTGCTAATAAAGTTTTAAAGGGAAGCATGCAGTACTTAAGAGTATGTTAAAACTCTTGTAGCGAGGAGTAGCTGATATACAACATCAATAAACAGGAAGCTAGCTGTTTCCACTTTATCTATTGCTTCTTTGCTGGAGAAGTCCTTAAGCATATGGTAGATTGTGCAGTGAAATTCAGAATCTTCTTCTATCTCTTCTGAAAAAGCTTCACTGCTTTCGGTGATCTTGAGCTTTTGTGCTTTCTGCCCGTTAAACAGATAAAGAGACCAGTCTCTGTCTTTGACAGATTCTGCTTTAAGATGCTCACTTACCTATTGCAGAAAAAATGAGCTGTAAGATGAAGCCCATGACACTGACAGAGTATAAATCCTAGATGAAATTAAAGATTCCTGTATACTCATTAATGTAATACAAAACCAAAACCAAGGTGCTGTTGTGAACCCCTAAACCAAAAGACTCTGTACCAGGTACTGTATCAACACCAGAACCTTCTATCTTGTTTGCCTCTGTAAAATACAAGGTTTGGTCACTCCAGCAGCTGCACCTGAGTCCTGTGGAGAAAGGAGCTAGGTGCAACAGCCTCATTTGTTTTAGTTCTTGCTCTTGGGATTAAGTATTAAACTAAATATTTGCATACACTTAAATCAGGAGAGCAGGAGAGCTGCTCAAGATTTCAACAGCATGGAAAGTTCTGTATCTACAATCAGCAGAATACTTCATGAAAATTGGGATCTAGTTCTATCATCCCAGCTTTGGCGAAAGCCTCAATAGCTAACCTACCAGTTCTACATCCTAGCGCCTCAGCAAGTTCTCTGTTCCTGAGATGCGTGTCCAGGTAGAGAGTTGACATCAACAAGTTAAGAAGCTGGCTCTGAAGCTTTACTGACACACACACACACTGAATGCTGGTAAGTAATCACAAACACTAAGAGCCTAGGCAGGGGTTGAAGACACTGTCAGATGAGTGTAATTTCTGTAAGTTAATTGTTTCTGTCTCCTCAACCGTAACATAACACTTACGCTGGTTTTCTCTACAAGCTTGGACTAAATCCACAGACCTTGAACACTACTTGCTCTTGGCCGGCTTCTAGATTCCACTTGCTCCTGCCAAAAGCAAAAGCAGATGCAAGCAGTGCCATCTGCTGATAGGCCTTAGCTTCTGCTATGGGTGCCTGTAATACAAAAAAAGTACAGTATATGCTGTTCAGTCTAATTCCCTGTTATACACATGTAAGAAAAACCATGGTTTAACCACAGTTCACTTGCTAAGGTGTCAGAACAGTTGGGCGTTTCTTGCCTGACTCTGTACAGCATTCCTTCTAAGTGAACAATAAGTGGGGAAAAAACAACAGGAAAACCATTCCCTCTTGGACTCACCTTCTTGTTCACAGAGAGGTATGTGTAAGAACACTCTCCTGGAAAAATATTCACACCAGCTTTTTTCAAAACTTCTCTTAGGGTAAGTGGACTTATCCATTTTCCTGTGATGTGGGAAAGCACCTGCTTCTCTTCCACCACTACTGAAGACAACATACACTGATTACCCTGTTGTACAAACCAGTAAAAGCAACTTACTGGTCATGAAAGCTTAACTTACCAGTCATTAAAGCTATTTTCTGCTTGAGGCATCAACTATTAGTATCTCCTCTATTCTGAAGAAGTTTTCTGTAGGATTTCAGAAATGACACTGGCCTACTGACCCATTCTTATGCTCATGGCTCTTTTAAAGTCATGTCTGTTACTGAGATGACTTACAGAGTGATAAGCTTATGCATAATCATGTGTAACACCACCTTTAGAAGGAACAACTGGCAGTAGTAGTAGGTTGCCTGAAATGCTTTTATTTCTCTTGGTATAGGTGGGAGGAGAGAGATTTTTAAGTCTCCAGCTGATATCACTGTCTTGAATTCAGCAAGGTACTATCAATATCAAAGCATTTACTGGAACGTTGCAGAAGCAATCATACAGGTGCTTTCTTCTGACCAGTTCACAGAAAATAACTGAAATTAAATTACCAGTACTGTTCCTTACAGTGCTTGGAGAAAGGAAGAGATCTTCCTTCATTTTCACTGACACAGTGGGATTCAAATTGCTCTTGTGGAAGCATGCCAAGTTCTTAATAAAGGAAACTAATAATTTTTCTTTTAAATTGAAAATGTACTATAAGCAAAATTATTTATAGTACCTTGATTTGTACCTGAATCACTGCAAAGACTGTAGTAACTATAAGTAGTCCTTCATCTGTGCCAGTAGGTTGCAGTTCCCATCCCTGATATGGCATGTTGATATGAGCATCCTGGAGAAGTGCTACTGTATAAAAGGCCCCCATCTTGAAGGTGATACTCTTTTCTTCTCTTTCATATGTTATGTTGCTGATGTCATCAGTTCTCCACTGCTGGCCTTTACAGAAGGGATGCAAAAATACTAAGATGTATATCTAAAGTTTCTGCTTGAGATATGTACTTGGGAAGAATTAGTGAAGACACCCCAGGTGACCTAACACTGACCCACCATTAAGATAAAATGTTAGGCATAAAATAAAAACAATTCATTTAAGGCAAAAAGCTCCACATGTTATATTGTGTTTAACTACACGATTAGGCTAATTTTGACAGGAAAGCTTCTCCTTAATTTCAAAAGAAATACAAATACTGATGCAACTGTCATTTCTTATGTGCTCTAAAGCAGTCCACAAAATCATTTTCAAAGTAACTTCAAACGTCAAACTGTTTAAATAGGTTCTACTCACATGAATGAATGTAAAGTCAGAGGTATGTTGTATTTATCTAATAACTAGAATATTAGTTGGGCTTTAACACTGAATTTTCACAGTATTAAGTTAATACTAATACATGTTGAATCGGCTTAAAGTGGACTTTACATGACTTCACCCTAGCAAAACTTGATTTGTGGTACACAGATGTACTGCTGCCCATTACGTGGTGTGAATTGATTATTTCCATTCATATTAAAAAGCTACAGTACCAAGACTCAACAAGTGGCCCATTACTAGATACAATGCAGAAGCAAAATAGAACCAGAAATAACTGAACCAAATTAATTACCCTTGAAGGTCCCAAATTATTTCTGGGCTCCAAATTGGCTCCCACCTTTACAGTCGGGTTCTGGAAACAGTAAAACTCAGGTATAAATTCCATTATTCAAACTTAAATAAATCTCCTAAATTCATACCTGCAGGATCCCATCGGGCTACCACAGGAGTTGTAAAATACATCACATTGTCAGAAAGCCTAAGGGTTATCTCTATTGGTGGATGTGTGGCATCTTCAGCTTCTTCTGGGGGATATGGGTATGCCTCCAATCCAGCATTACGTAACTTTGGAAAAGTGGGAAAAGAACATGCATCATTTTCATTAGGAAATGCAGTAGCCTATGTAAGCCCATCCGATCACCTGCAGAGTTTCCTAACACACCATTAAAAATTCATTACCATTAACAGTTTGCTAATGTGGCACATTTCAAACTACAGTGTTGAAGATGACAGATAGTGAAAGGGTGATAGCCAACAGGCCTTCAAACCCTTCATATGCTGTTGATGGCACCTTTAAGGCAGTACTGCACAGCAGACACAGTCATTTTTTAATAGACCCACAGTCTTAAAAAAAAAAAACAACACCCCAAAATCAAACAAACAAAAGAAAACAAACCAAAAACCCAAGAGCACTTGAGAGGCAAAAGCAGACGTAATCTTAGTTTGTCCACACAGTGTCAAAGGGAATGAAAGAGGTCATGTGTGACTGGTAATGCAGATCTTTATGTGCAGCTGGGAATTGATCTGCCCATACTCCCACATTCTTAGTTTGCATGGGAATTTCAGTTGTTAAAGGTTTCAGCTTCACAGTAAAATCTGATAGAGGTTAGCATGGCATCAGGCTCCACAAGTGGGAAAACTAGAACATAATAGCTATAGTCCTCAAATAGCTTGCAGAGCCTGGGACTGAACTGGCAGTGTACCTTTCACATAAGGAAAAAATTAAGACCTCCTCCCTTTGCTTTTACTTTGGCCAAGAGCATTTTCCAGCACAACGATCTGTGCTAGCCATGCTGATGACCACTGACTGCACATACACCTCTGTAAGCGTAGGCCAAACTCTTCCCCTCCAAAAATTGGCCAAGTGTAATTGAAAAATTAGGCCACAGCTCTTTAAGGATGATGAGGAAGAGGACTACATAGCGTGGAATCTCTTTCCTCACTTACCTCCACCATACTCCAGTCCTTGATTTGTTTGACCTGACGTGGAACCTGCAGCGCATCAATATGATACACACCACCCACAGGTACAAACTGCTGCAAGTCAACAATGTTTTTATCTTGTTTTGGCTCTTCTTTTTCACTTGCCTCTTCCTGCTTCAGCGGCTCCTGAACTACAAAATAACCAAACAACACGGATTAGCTTGCAGCTTAAACAAAGACACTGAAATCTCCCACTTCTACAATTTTTCACTTTCGCACAAAAAGTCCGCCCGCGCGAAGGGCTTTACACTCTCCAGCATTTTAGCACCATCTACTGGTGTTTCCCAAAACTTTCCCAAAGTGAGTCACATCACCAACAGAAGAATTTCACAGGTACACAATACAGCAGATTCTAGACAGGTCTAGTTAAAATGTATGGATATGAAAAGAAGTAAGGCAAATAAAAAGATATAAGGCACCTCATATATAAGATGAAGCTGAAAGGTTCTATTTATTAAGAGTAAGAGGGATCAGACATGAAATAAAATCTTCCCATCAAAAGATAATTCATCATTTTTTATACATATATTATTACACATGTACTTGAATTTAAGTTTCAATTAATTAGAAAATGTTATTAGAAGGCATCAATGCCATGGACAAATATGCCTAGAAATATTTTCTTTAAAAATTAAAAAAACCCCACATTAAATAGTGCACCAGATGTTACAGAGGCAGGACAGAAATTACTGTTGGCAGGGATCAAGAAAAAGTGTTCAATACTGTAAAAACAGCTACTCTGTGTTATGAAATTGGCTTTTAGAGAGCCAGATAATGAAAAAAATTAGAAGTATCTATATAAGCTGTCTATAAGATTTCTAAAAAACAAGTGAAAATTATGTTGATTTTATTAAGTCAGAAGTAGTTGTATTATGCAGATGTTTTATCCTACTATAGTCACACCACAACATAATGTCCTTTTCCAGTAAAAAAATAAAGCACATTTTTCTGCCAGCAACAGTGGTAGCTTGCATTTTAACATTCTTTTTAAAATAATAATACCAAAATAATTAGGCATCTGCTTAACAGAACTATTCATTCTCCCAAATTAACTTCTTAACACTAGTATAACAAAGTTAAATCCAGAGAACTGCAGTAGTTCTTGCTCTTTTCCCTGTTGTTGCATTCCTGTTTTTTATCTCATCTACCTGGCTGCCTGTTTTCACTGAATTTGTGGCAACTGTGTATCCTTTCAAATTCTCTTCTGAAAATTGGTTGAATGGACTTGAATATCATTAGCATGCCAGCAAAAGCATACTCCCATAAGCCTTCTCTCCTTATTAAAGCAGATCAACAAGCCAGAAGACTTTCAGGTATAATTCCTACACTTCTGTGCACATACATACATTTCACCTACTACTGTGGCAGGGATTTCCTAAGCCTTACTGAAACAAAATAACAGTGTCCTCCAAGTAAAGCCTAAGTTCTTCATATTCCTTCGAAAACCACCTTGTTTGGATGGTCTTCAGGGTCTAGTCTGACATCCAATTGCTTGGACTGTGCTTCGCAGAAAGTATGTAGTGGGGTTTGGGTTTTTTAAAAGGAAAAGATTGTACAGTTCAGCTAAACTATGCTGAAGAGTTTGCAGTTATTTTATTTCAGACAGTACTACAAGAAAACTCTCTTACTAAACCAAAGGACACCACAACACTGAAGAAATTTGTAACTTAACTTATATGGACACATAAACAGTTTTAGTTCCTAGAACTAGGCCCTCTTTTAAGCAAAGTGTATCAGCAAGTATCTCACTTTAAGCCCACGTCAGTATTGCTCAGTAATACTTACATGACCTGAGTGCCTACTATTCTGTCCAACTGAATCTTTCTATTTCCTGTGGAAGTCAGTCTCACTAGGCAGCCTGTCAGATTCATAAAAATTGCGTGTCTCACCCATAAGCATACATAGAATCATAGAATAGTTAGTGTTGGAAAGGACCTGAAGATCATCTAGTTCCAACCCCCCTGCCATGGGCAGGGACACCTCACACTAAACCGTATCACCCAAGGCTATGTCCAACCTGGCTTTGAACACCGCCAGCGATGGAGCATTCACAACTTAAATATATTCATAACAATACACAACTGTACATAAACATAACAAACATGTACATGAATATTAATAAATAAGTGTAGAGACAAATTCCATTTTCCTACCTGTCTGATTTTCTTCCTGCATTTAGCAGTCATTAACAGAAATGTCAACAAAAACTCAACTGTTATCAAAACACAGACACATAGAATGGTTTGGGTTGGAAAGGACCTTAAGATCCTCTAATTCCAACTCCCCTGCCATGGGCAGGGACACCTTCTACTAAACCATGTCTCCCAAGGCCCTGCCCAACCCAGCCTTGAACACTGCCAGGGATGGGGCAGCCACAGCTTCTCTGTGCAACCTGTGCTGGCACCTCAACATCCTCATAATGAAGATTTTTTTCCTAATATCTAATCTAAACCTACCCTCAATATATAATTGATATATTGTACATTGATATACATTTTTTTGTATATTGTTATATATTTCATTCTATATATTATATAAATCACATTGTTTCATGTATCATTACACGGTATTGATATACATCCTAACATTGCATATTGATCTACATCAATATGTTTATAAACATTATTTTTCACATGAAAATCTTTATCACAATGTTTCCATATATAAAATAAAATACCTAGAGTAAGTATTCTTGCAATCTGCACATAAAACTAACCAAATACCTAGTGATAGTGATGATACATCCAAGATTTCTGATTTCTTCTCAGCATCTTCCCCTGTCTCATTTACATCAGCTATACTACTGATGTTTCCTTGGAACGAGACAACACTCTATATAAAAAGCAAAAGACATTTTTTCATTAGTCAGAGACATATATATGACTATACTCAGCAAAGAAGAGGTACCACCTTCTTCAAGGAGGCCCAAGGAGAAAGAGTACAGTTCCTCTCCTTCAGCAACAATCTTGCTACTGGGTCAAGGTTTTTAGGAGAAATCATTTCCTACCCAGTGAGCAAAACCAGTTTTGATTAAAGGTACCCTCCAAGATTGGAACTGGATATATAAACACAATTACTTCATTTCCACAGCAAATTCCACCTCAAGTTTCCAAAGTACCATGCAAGCACTTAACCCTTTCAGCAGCGTGTGCACTCAAAAATTCTGTTTATGCTGACTTTACAGCTAGAAGTGACACAAAAAAAGCTAATGTTGAATCCAAAGCCATGCTGAAACTCTGCCAAAACCCCCACTTGCAGTTCTAGCCTGTGCCTTGCCTATAATACTTATTCCCTTTCTCACACTACTTTCTATTTTCAAGACATTACCCTAGAAGTTCAGCTAAATTTCCAGCCAGATACAAATTCAACCGTGACACAGCAGACTCCTCTGGAAGCACAGTAGTAGGCAAACAGCAGTTCAAAGTACCAGCCATCAATTTGGAGGCACAGGCATCTCCTGTGCCCTGTGCTGTGCTTACCAGTGTGTGTGAAGAACACACATCTCCTGAAAGAGGACAGAAGGTGAGGGGAAAGAAGCAGTCACACACATAAATACGGGAGAAGTCAAGGCAGAGCTAGACAGAAGGACAGGCTGCAGAGCTGAGAGAAGTGGTGTCTTCAGAGGGAACATGACAATTCACAAAATGGGACTGAGAGAAAGAGAGTAAGACCTGGGAAACAAAGAGAGAGAATGAAATGAGGCTCTTGAAGAAGTCTGAAAAACATAGGCAAAAACCACCGAAAGACAAGATTTGTCACATAAACAAGAAAGAAGGAACCAAGAAAAATGGGATTTCAGGCACTGATTCACTACAAAGGTGTTGGGGACTGAAAAGTTAAAATGCAAAGATTACGGCTCCAAACATATTAAGAAGACATGAAATGGGATGTCTTACAGTTATTTGTGCAGAAATTTTAGACAGAGAATCTGAGTCACTCATTTGCAGGTCACAGATGATACCAACTTCTAAAAAAACAACCCAGTGAGAAAAATACAAAACCAAGCAACTTTCACAATACCTGAAGCCAAGAGTGTTTGGGAAGCCCTTAAGGGCAAAGCTTCAGCATACAGACACAGAGCAGCCATGTAACTGCACAACCAAGACCTGCTGAACTCTGAATCCTATTCTGCATGCTGTGGCTTTTACCAATATTGGATTCCTGCAGTGATTTTATGGGGTTGTCAGTTTCTCAGAAGCAGAATCCATGCATCTGGACATATGTCACAGATAAATGGAAATATCTTACAATGACACCTGATGTTCCTCAAGGCTTGATCCTACTCTTAAACTACTAAACAAATGCCAACAACACATGCATGCCACCTGCACTGCAACTATCCCACCCTGTCCAAACTTCCCCCTCTACCTTCTGTACAACAATCTTTGGTCATCCATCTCCCTATTCCCTTGAGAAGATTTAAGACACAGTATAAAATATTTAAGAACTTGGCGCACTCAGGCACAGGACACATTAAGAAGCTGTTACACTGCGACTGGGCCTTGAGTAACAACAGCAATGTGGAACATCCTTTGGTGAGGTTCTTTACTTACCTTTCTCCTACCACATGCTTTTTGTTCAGCAGGCATGCTGGGCTCTTCTTTAACAGGCATGCCAGGGTCTTCATTGGCTTTGTTTCCCTCTTCTCCTGGTTCTTCTACATCACCTTTTGAATCCCGAGTTAACTCTTTGCTATCTAAGACTTCCAATTTTGGCACACTCTGACACTGCAGCCAAAGTGGAGACACGTGATCATAATGAGTATGCAATATGCGAACAGCAACACTGCTCACAGCCAGTGACTTTGGAAGATCAAATCCATGCTGTGCATCACAGAACACATGACTTTTGAACCTGTAAACAGGAGTTTAAAAAATAACATTCCCTAGTAAGATTGGCAGAACTTTTTTCTTTTTTCATAAGAATTCAAAACACTGTTCTACATTAAGTCACCTAGATTCTCTTTTGTCATAAGGCACAATCTAAGAGTCATTATATGCTTCCTGTCTTGTACTGACAGCTGTCTGTAAGCCCCTCCAGAAAAGCTGCAACTGCATTAAGGGGATCAAGAGCTGCAAAAATAACTGAACTGATAGGATGACAATGAGGCAGAAACAGGCAGCAGCTCTTCTACACAGCACATTCCAGGTAAAACTGACTAATTTAATGGGCAAATCCTGTCTGTGTTACATCAGTCTCAGCATCTTTCACGTAAAACTCAAAAAGATACAAAGATGTAAAGGTAAACTTAGCAATCAATAGTCTTACACAGCCACCGATCCTTGTGGCAGTGTAGAAAAAAGGCTAAGAGCAGGCACAGGAGGCCAACTTGCATTAGGTAGAGTGTCAAAGTTATAAACTTGGGTTCTTTCATCAGACCCGGAAGTTTGTTGTTCATTGCAATTCCTGCCCAACCAAAGGCAGAACTTACTTTTGAATAAGGTCAGGTCACAAGCTCTAAAAAAATCTTCTAGCAAAGCAACATTCATTTTTTTATTCTTGCTTGCAAATTTTAAGCACATTTCTAAGATGACCAGAAACCTTTAACACCAACCCAGATGGAATCTTCCTGCAGGTTAGTCTGACATTGCACAGCACCCACCCTCCTAATTACCTTAGTAAAGCTTGCATCAACAGGTCTTTAGCCAATACTAAGTCCTTTTTCCAATTTTTTTCTCGTATTTGCAGAGTAGGAATAGGAAGTTCACTCAAAAATCTTGTTTTGAAAAGCATATCAATTAAACAGCAATCTAATAAAAACTATTTTAGATTCTGAACCTACTATGACGGATATTCATATCCCAGGCTCTAGAATCTTTTAGTTAACAGAGAGTTGAGCACAGAGCATCATTCAGCACTTTGCAAGCAACTATAACAGCTCAGAAACTATTTAATATATCAACAAGAAACATTACTTCCAGAAGAATGCCAATTCTTTGCCTGAGTTTTATTGTTTTCCTTTAAAACCTGTCTGGAAGTAAGAGGGTTCTACTGTAGCATTTTTTAAAAAAACATATTTTTTTATCTATATTTTTATATATATATTTATTTGTGTGTATGTACATAGAATCATAGAATCAGCTAGGTTGGAAAAGACCTTTAAGATCATCAAGTCCAACAGTTACCACAGGTCTGCAAAGTACACCACTAAACCATGTCACCAAGGGCCTTGTCTACACAGTTTTTGAACACTTCCAGTGATGGTGATTCTATCACTTCTCTGAAAAGTCTGTCCCAATGCCTGATCACCCTTTTGGTGAAGAATTTGTTCCAATTTTAATATCCAATCTAAACTTTCCCTGGTGCAGCTTGAAGCCATTACCTCTTGTCCTATTGCTTGTTATTTGGGAGAAGAGACCAGCCACCTCCTCGCTCCGTCCTCCTTTCAGGTAGTTATAGAGAGCAATAAGGTCCCCCTGAGCCTTCTCTTCTCCAGTTTAAACAACCCCAATTTCCTCAGCTGTTCCTCATGAGACGTGTCCTCAAGACCCTTCACCAGCTTTGTTACCCTTCTCTAGACCTGATCCAGTAACTCAGCAACTCTCTTGTAGTGAGACAGATATAAACCACTGCTGTCCTTTAATAAAACTCTGATGTAACCAGCATTTTCCTTAGTAACAGGCTGGTACGAAATCCATCAGTAGGAAGTCTGTAGAATGAACTCTATTCAACATGAAAAAGATCATGAAAAACTGCTTCTTGGTGTTTACTTAACTTAGGCAGACAAGGCCAGGCCTCATTTCAAATAAAGAATTTTAGTATGCTATACCTTACTTCCTTCTTCAGGTTAACCCAGATACAGAAAGCGACATTTTTATCCTTTATGACTGCATGCATATTTCCAGTTTCAGAATCTTCATACATATAGGCTGTCTACAAAGGAAAAAAGCTGATTAAGTCAGGGTTGGGGTTTTTTTTATTTTTTGATTTACTTATATTTACACTTGAATAAAGAAAAAAACCCCAAACATACAGGAATAAAAGTACACCATACCAAGCTTAGGTACATCGTATTTATGTACTAAAATATGACAGCTATAAACTCAAACCTCTTTGCTAAAATTTGAATTATGTTCTTTTTCTTCCTCTGACTTCATCAAGCCTGACAGTCAAATACTGCAAAGTATGGGATCTCACATTATCCCCTTCAACGGTACTGCGCTTCAGCAGATGCCCTCAAAAATACTTCACAGGACAAGTTCAAAAAACAGGACTTACTGAGCAATAATGGACTTCCTATTGCACAGTCACTGCACAGAATATAAATTTCTCAATATAAAACTCATGAAATTACAATTACATTAGGAGTTCAATCCTAAACTCAGTAAAGACAATCAAGAATTTGAAATGTCTCAATTTGCAGAGGGTTTTGACTGTGAACATACAACTGGTTCACTATTTCCTCTAGTCCTTTTCCTTTTTGTTTCCTCCAGAAATAGTATTTTGCTACATAACTTACATATATTATTAATATACGTAAAATAGCAAACAAGATTGCTACCTGTGCATGCAACCCAGAAAACTGATTTCCACGTACATTTTCATTTTCTTGTTTAAATATCCTTTACTCTTCCCAAGATCTTAGTTTTAAAAATATTTTACTCATATGATTAAAATGTGTGCAAACCAACCTCATGAACAGCTTTTCACATTTGGAATTTTTGTACAATCAACAAGCTTTACATTAAATCACTGAGACAAAACAGGAAACAGATTTTATACAGCACCCCGTGTTTTCAACATCTCCAAGTCTCACAAAGTTTCACAATAATTTGATCCTAAATGTCTAAACAATGGGAATTTTCACTGTAAAGCTAAGATTTTCAGGAGGTTTGGAGGATTACAATTCTGGTACCTGCTATCCACACAATTTGGAAACTCAAATGATAAATTCGGAAACTCACATACTAATCTCTATGACAGTTTAAGAACAAACAAAAACAACCATCACAACAAGACACTTGTAGCTAACTTTGTGCGCACTGTGCATATTACAGCTCCAAAGTAGTAAATCTTACTTACTTTAAGCAGGTGCTCTGTAGCTCCATTATACTTCTCATGAAGCAGATTCTGCAGCTCCAGAATAGATTCCTGGTACTGGACTATTTCTTTTTCTGATATCTGATTTGATGGTGCATCCAATAAAAGAAGCTGCAACTTCTCAATTAACTAGAAGACATTATACGTGGGACAAGCATCTGTGATTTGACATCGCCCTTAATATACTGTGCGTTCTGTTCTAAAAAACAAGGCAAACTTGCTTCCTTTGTACCTAAATGTACTTTTGTCATACAAATAATCTTTTTCTATTGTATCTATCTCTAGAAAACATGCTAACCCCATGGTTATCAGTCAACCATGCAAAGTGCTGGAAAATCCAGGGTCAAGTCTGCCTGCCTTCATCTCTCTAGTCCAGTTCCTTTATTCCTCAACCTGTGGCCTGTGAAATCTTAGCTTATGAAATAGATCATTTATTGAATGGGATTGCCCATGTGAGGAAACCTTTTGGTCAAAAATTAGGTTTAATAAAAAGTTTACAACTTTACTTTGGAACCCTATTTTCTAAAGTAATAATCTCAACTATGAAATCTTGAAAAAAGCCGAACCCAAACAACAACCAAACAATAGAAAAACACACAGCACTTACATTTTAATTCTCAGAAAAATCCTTAGGGTGAGCTCTTCCATAACACTGTTATCTTATTAGCACTACATGCTAGTATTATATTATAACATTGTTAGCAGTACATGCTAATATCTAAACACCTAAATGCTTACAGAGAACTAAAAAATTCCCAGCTGGCCAAAGTAACCTGCAGTACTGAGATGAAAAGAGGATCAGATTATATTTATGCCTTTTTTTGAGACTGGCCTGATTCCTCTTCCCCTTCATCTGTGGAATTGCAGTGCTATTGCTCATTTAGTGTAGCAAAGCAGCAGCAGAATTGTAACCTTTAACGTGGTCTGCCTCAACAGTGAGGTGGTCCATGTCAACTCTGAACTGCTGATCTACGGTTCAGAGCTTTTAACAGTTCCTCTAAAACCTCTAAGAACAAGTAAAACATGAAATCATAGAATCATCTCACGTCACACAATGGTTTGGGTTGGAAGGGACCTTAGAGCTCATCCACTAGACCAGGTTGCTCAAAGCCCCATCCAGCCTGGCACTGAACACTGCCAGGGATGCTCAGGTGTTTTAGACCAAGAGAAGTCAGACCATCTTTGACATCACCTTACATTTTCAGTAGGGATGAAATAAAATTGTCTATATTCTAGTATCACATGAATATGCTACTGAGCATACAGTGCAAGGCAGTGCACGTTTAGAGGATGTGAAGAAGCTGTGACTGCTTCAGTGTTGGATGGGAACAGAGAGCAGGGGAAGGAAGTGTGTTTGTGGGAAAGATGTGACAGAAAGGAGAAGAGTGTCAAGAAGCGGAAGTGAGTAATTGCCAGGCTTTTTGCTTGGGTTGCAGTGTAGCAGAGAGGAAAGGGAGGAGTTATGTGTTGAAATTCATGGAAAGGACTAGCCCCTTCCCTGCTGGCAAAGAAAAAGGCAGTAGGCAGAGGGTGAAAACCGCAGCACCCAGCAAGTGCTGCAAGACAGCAAATCTAACACTCATAACCAAACCAGCTCAATGAAATTTGTACTACACATCCAACTTTCACCCCAAATTCTGGAAGACACCATTTAACTTACTGAAAACCACCATTTAGTTAGAATAAATTAAAATAAAATCCCAACTTCAAAGCAGCCACAAATTGCTTAAAATTGCTTGACAAGCCATCAGTGGTTGGTGGTTTGTGTTTTGGGAAATTCTGCTTTTATATGACACTTTACTGGCTGTAAGTATTACACAATAAAGATCCTGTTCACTGAAGCATCTATGTATGACATGAGCTTATATATTCTGGTTCAAGACTGTTTAAAATGTATGTAGCAGGGAAGATGGATGTTGGAATCCTAGAACTCAGTGTAGAAACATTACACACAAATCCCTTAAATGCACTGCATATTTAAAGTCAATAGGCATCTTCTTCAGAGTTAATAAATCTGTAATTAAAAATAATGTAAGAACTGAAGCAAAATTTCTGGATCATGAAGAAAAAGAAAAAAAAGTAGGGGGAGGGGGCTGTTAAGGATATGTTCTGGTAAGCTTAAACTGAAAAATACCATTTTATCACTTACATTTAGCACCTGCTCCCCTTTCTCCATCACAAGTTTAATGTCTTTATTTTGATCTTCACGCCATAAGCTCATGAAAGTATTTATTTCCCGCAGTACAGTTGGGTCAGGATTTTCATCACAACTGAGGTAATGCTCCCACTACAGAAAATGTTCAAGGAAAAGTAGATACAGGCATATGGTGCAAATGACTATCATTATTACAAGAAAAAGGATTGTGAAAGACAAATATATTACAGTGATACAATAACACCTGCACCAAAACAAGACTGTAACACCACCTGGCTTATCACTATGCAACAAAACCAAAACAGGCTTACTTCGATATACTGTGCTAAGATACTTCTGCCCACCTAACATTTGTTGTTTATATTCACTCATTTATCAGTGGTTTCTGTTCTGCTAGTAGGTATAGCTTGCATGTCAACAAAAGCAATGAATTCAGTAACCACCACAAATGAGGGGCTGAATGAATAAATGACTGAGAACATAAATGAGGAATGGGGGCAGGTGGAAGAGGCAGATGGTTCTCTCTCAAACTGCCAACAAAACTGAAAATCCTACTCTTGCAATAAAGCTGCTTAGGAACATTTTACTCCTTTCTCTGACTCTGAAGGAGAGATTTCCTCCTACTTAGCAGCATAATTCAGCTATCACGAAAACCTCTGGTGGGAATGTGAAATCCTAGATTAGTATTTTTTTTTTTTTATTATTTTATTTTTAAAATCAATTATTGGCCATAAAATCATAGGATCATAGAATAGTTAGGGTTGGAAAGGACCTTAAGGTCATCTAGTTCCAACCCCCTTGCCATGGACAGGGACACCTCCCACTAAACCATGCCACCCAAGGTTCTGTCCAACCCAGCCTTGAACACCACCAGCGGTGGAGCA
>JANRGW010027171.1:0-28260 GCA_024733675.1 Psilopsiagon aymara | reverse complement strand
CCTCCTCTGGACTTGTTCCAACAGTTCCATGTCGTTTTTATGTTGAGGACACCAGAACTGCACACAATACTCCAAGTGAGGTCTCACAAGAGCGGAGAAAAATCACTGCTACTGCTGAACCCAGGACAGGGATACACTTGGTTTGTATCGTGGTGATCTCAAAGCTATGTCTGGATGCAGCTTGGCACCTTTATGTAGGCAATGTCATCTTCATATGCACATTGACTTCACTGCTGTGCATCTTCCCCTCACTAGACAAAAGCCTCTCATTAAAAAAAAGCCCCAGGAAGACTGAATGGTAAGTACTTCTTTGAAGTGAATCAGCCTGTGCCCATCAGGCTACTTTACTGCTGAAGCTTAATAGCAACAGGTGAATTACTGAGAAGATTGGTGCACCCTGTGGGTTAAATACAGTTATCAGCAAATGGAAGCTTTATCAGCAGCACTGTGAGATAGGTCTCTTCTCTCTGAGCCTGAACCTGAAAGGTCAAAGAGAGAAGTACTTTAGAACTCTGTCATTACAGTCAAGAAGGAGACTGGTTAACAGCATCAAATTACCATGGTAGGAGATGTAATGCAGGCATAACCAGTCCTTCAGAACTTTGACTGGGAAGGCACTGCAACCTGCTAAGCACCATGATAAAAACTGATCCAGTGTAATGAAATGGGAAATGCAATTCCAAGCAGCATAAAAATAATTGAGAATAACCCCACAAAATTATTTTAAATGTTTGTTATTCTGTGTGTGGCTGATGACAACCACAGCTTTATTGAATAAATGTTTTACACAAGGAGGAGCATTTACTACTCATCAGCAAGTCCCACTCACTATCTGTGAGCAAGTACCAGTTTACATGCATGCTGGCTGAGTCAGTGAAGTCCTGCATCTTCCAGACAATAGTTCTACTGTCTGAGCCAAATCAGGATACAATCTGTGGATCTATATACATAATTTAAATTCTTTCCTTTAAAGCAAACTGTTTTATCAAAAGAAGAGTTGATCAGAACTATTGAATGCAAGGTTGGCTTTGTTCTAGAAAAGCACAGGTTCTTTTTTTCCTGTGGCAACTATGTTATGTTTTAGTCTTCTGTGTGGTTTTGGTTTTGTTTTGTTTGCGTGGGGCTTTTTTTCTTCTCTTTTAACCCTTTAACCCCCAGAAGACTGCTGTGAATAACTTTTACAAAATGTGGTGCACTCAGCCTGCTGCTTTTCTGAAATAAAGCAGCTTTTGAAGACAGGAACCGCTGTGCAGAATGAACTTTTAAACAAGACATGACCTATTTCTTGCTTCTTGCTGTCTGCTACATCCTTTTTACTGCCTAGAGCCACAAAAGGAGTCTTTGGGAAGGAGATATTAGGAAACCTTTCCTGAAGCTGAGCAGAGACCTCATCATTGTATTTGTTGGGTTTCCTGTTAAGGCACAGGGTGGACTCTTTCTCTTGCTGAAGCCTTTTACACCATTTCTTTGGTTAAACAGATATGAAGATGTAAAGGAAATGTGCTATCTTCCTTATATGTCAACATTTGGTGGTGGTCGTGACAATCAAATTTACCTTCTGAGCTATGGTATTTCTGGTTTACTGTTTGGATAAGATAGTGGGAAACGGGAAATGAAACTAACTTGTCAGAAATGAGATTGTGGATGTGAAAGGAGTGGTTCATAAGAACAGCAAAGAAGACAGGGTAAAAACTCAAAGGCATACAAATAAGACATTTATGAGATTGAAAGGATAAAGCACACATCATAAAGTATGACTTGGGGATAGTAATACAGATATTGCAGAAAAATAAGTATAGGCATTTAGACAGAAAAATCTATATCAAATGAAATGTGCTCTGGATCAAATTCTCACAGGCAGTCTGTGTCTGTGCACTGCTCCAGAGATAGAATCTCACACTCATTCAGCTTCCCTTTACAGCTGGATTGCATTAGCTCTGTAGCATTGAGGAGCCAGGATTTGTGCAGCTCTGGCCCCTTGAGCCTGGAGGGCAAATAATAAGTAAAATGTTGGCACAGTAAAGAAGTATTGTGGAATTATTTTGGAGGCTAAAAAGCTCACAGTTTCAATGTTGTTTCACAACCTGAAGCAGTTTAGTTGGTCTCAATATCAGCTTATATTTGGAGAAATAAATATAAAAGGAAAACACAATGGAACAATCATTTAATAAGCAATAGATGTGTCCAAAACCTTTGTTGACATTCTGCTACCATAATTTTATTCCACAGCAGGACACAAAGAAATAAAAATTAGCAGTTATGTACTGTAAATACCCACAAACCCAGAACAATTCTTATACAAAACAAAAGGTTCTTCTGTAGCTACCTTCTCAGTTTATCTTTTGCCCTGAGTTCAGCAGTAGCAGTCATTTTTTTTCTCCTTCTTAGTAGCTGGTGCAGTGCTGTATTTTTGACTTTCAGCCTGGGAACAGTCCTGATAACACAGATATCTGTAGATGCTGCTCAGTACTGTTTACTCTGACCAAGGACTTTCTGAGTCTCATGCTCTGCCAGAGAGGAGGGGAAGCCCGGAGGAAGCAGAGACAGGACACCTGACCCAAACTGACCAAAGATGTATTCCGTACCACAGCATTTCATGTCCACTACGTAAACTGGGGGCACTTACCCAAAAGGGCTAAATCACTGCTCATTCAGGCTGCGTATTGGTCAGTGGGTGGTGAGCAGTTGTGTTCTCTTCCCTTGTATTTCCTTTATCATTATTATCATTGGTGGTAGGAGCAGTGGTTTGTGTTATACCTTAGTTACTGAACTGTTCTTATCTCAAACTGTGGGAGTTGCATTCTTTCGATACTCCTCCCCATCCCTCTGGGGTGAGGAAGGGGGGAATGAGAGAGTGGCTGTGTGGTTCTGACTTACCAGCTGGGCTTAAACCACAACACCTTTATTGTTCTTCGGAGTCCAAGTAAAAATAATCTGAACAACTCACCCACTCACAACCCAGGATCCTCCCTCTAGCAACATAGATGTCATATTTTTTGACTAAATATATAAATATAAGTCTCTTCGAGCAGTATTTTTTTTTTCCACACACCTTTTACTTCACAAAATCCTACACTACGTTTGAAGGAAATGATATTTTGCCAGTTTTGTAGCTTCATTCTGGCAAAAATCTGTATCAAGTAGAAATGTCCTTACCATTTAAATAATGTCTCAAAAGAATAAATGCACCCATCTCTACAGATTTGAATAAAAATGATATATAAATTTGGAAGTAAACTGAAGGTAACAGTAAATTAGTATAAATTGCAAGCAATTATACTTAAGTAAATTAAACAAATTCACTATGATGCAAGTGAGCAACAACTAAGATCTAGGGTTACAGATTACAGATTCAAAGCAAAAGTTAACAGAAATAGTCACCATTTTAATTTTTCACAGCATGCATAACTGAATCACATGCTGCAAATTTTGATCTGAATCCAATTCTTAACGGCAGTTATCTATAGTCACATCACTGTAAGCTGTAAAGCATTTTATGGCATTTGTTATAGTTCAAAAGATTCAGGTGTGTGCTCCCCAGAGTCATAGGGTGTCTTCAGGAGGAAGAACAATGATTGAAGTCCTTCCAAAATACACAGAAAAATAGGATTGTACTGTGTGTAGTTTCAGGATAGTGGGTGGCCAGTGGGGAGTGAGCTGAAGAACCACCCATGAAGGACACAGCTGAGCACACTGATGAAGTTGGTGGTGTCTCTTGGAAAAGGTGTTTAAGAAAAGTCAGAAAACATCAGACAGAAAAAGGATAAGGAAGGGGAAAAGAGTTAGAAACAGCAAAGGGAATACCAAAGTCAGAGGAGGAAAAGTCTAGATCAAGGTCCTCAAGGCACAAGAGTGGTCTGTTTCAACATGTTCCAGCAAGTAAGTGTGGTGGAACGTAAGTGTGGGTGAATGAAATATTTCTCAATGAGCTTTTTACTGGTAAGATCTGCTTACAGGTTCCTGTGCTGAGTGGCAGAGTTGGAGGAAATGAAGTACTATCCAGCTGAGTAAAATCAAGTTATAGATATGTAAGCAAACATATGTGAGACTTAAGTTCTGTCTTAACTTCCTTTAAGGAGTAGTTATAGAGAAGATGGAGCCACTCTTCTGAGCAGTGCACAATGAGAGGACAAGATGCAACAAACACATGTTTCAATGAGAGATATGCCAAGAGATTCTAAGGAAAATATTATTCATGGTGAGGATGATGAAAGATCAGATCGATTTTCTCAGAGAAGCTGTGAAATCTCTTTCCTTGGAGACACATGAACCTCAATTGGATTTGACTCTGAACAACCACATCTAACTTCAAAGCCAGCCCTGCTTTAAGCAAGATGATGGATGAGATAACCTCCAGTCTAAATTATTCAGTTACTATGACGTCTGTCAGATGCTCTGACTCCAGGTGATCACTGAACAGCCTGTGTTCGTATAACAAATTCACAGGAGTGTTGGCAGAAATGAGGCAAGCTTTCAAACCCCAAGAGGCAGGTACTGCCTGGTTCCCTATCAGCACTACCTGTCATAGATGGAAGAATGGCCAAGAGGAGGAGAGTTATGCCTTACAGAACAAAGAAAAACTTGTCTGAGGTAGAGGAACTAGGCAGATACTTTTGCTTTTGTTTGTGACTAGCAGAACTAATATATGGAGTGTTGTCAATCAGTACTTCTGGAATTAAGTAGGTCACTAAGTGGGTTTCTTGTTGCCTTTTTTGTTGATTCAAAAAGTAGATTAATAAGCAATATGAAAGTGAACTTATTTCTGGATCCTTCTTGTAATACAAAACCGTTATTTAGTGACACAGATTTATGTATGTATAAAAAACTTTTTACTAATTTATTATTAAATTATTGTATTAAATGCTTAAAGCATAAATAAACCAAATTTTTATAATTATATCATCTAAGTCAAATGACATAATTTTAAAGCAAGGCCAAGCTCTATGGGGCTTTGAGCAACCTGGCCTAGTGGAAGATGTCCCTAAGAATGGTAGGGGGGCTGGAACTAGATGAGCTTTAAGATCCCTTCTAATCCAAATCATTCTATGGTTTTGTGATATGATTTTCCAAGTCAAATGCTACATTGAAAACACAGTCATGCTGTATTTCACAGGAGAACCACTATATACTACTTTAGCACAGCTCTGTGCAAATTTTGCTCAATTAAGCTTTTGCGAGTTTGAGAGCAGTCCCTTTATATTATTTTAATAGTATTTTAAGGAATCAATTAATTCTGAAAGCAAATGTGCTGAAAAACATTCTTAGTTCCAACGTAAGTGCAAGAATTCACTTCTGAAAATATGAATGTTGTTATTTTTTTCTAAATAAAATCCCAGCACTCATCTGATTTTTTTCATAGAATTATAAGATCCCAAGATCGTAGGAGCTAAGAGAATATTGCTCAGGTGAGTGTTGAGAATGGGTAACACTGATAGTTCTAAACTGATTTCTTCAAAGTACGCCCACAGTCACAAATGTTGACTTATGCTTATATTATCACCTGCCCCCAAACACTAATAACTAAAAAATGAGTAGGAAATTAATTCCTGAAAATGGCTTTCATGCCAATCTTCAGCAGAGAATCAGAGAGTGATATAACGGATGAGCAACCAATGGAAAACATGTGGTCCAACCACTTCTCAGAGTGGGCCCTGATTGGGGCATAAGCTTGCAACATGTACTGCACCTTTTGTGAGATATAGGTAGGTATATTCTAATCAGTAGCCCTTTGTCAAAAGGAAAAATGACAGCATTTAAATGTATCTTCAGAGTTTAGAGTATATGTTTGACTAACCTAAACAACAGTGTGCATGCATCTTGCTGATCTTTTAATGAAGCTATCCCATTACAATAGCGCATACATGAAAAAATGTGAAAGAAATATGTGCAGATTTAGCTTAGGAATTCACAATTTCACTTAAGAACAACTTTGTGCACCTTTCATTCGAAATTATGGAGCAAAAGACTATTATGCAAAAAGGATCATCTGTGGAGAAAAGTATAAAAGATCACTCCAATTCTGCATACGTGAAGTTAATGGATTCATAGAATCATAGAATGATTTGGGCTGGCAAGAACCTTAAAGATCATCTAGTTCCAGCTAGCCATGGCAGGGGAAACTGTTTGTGCAGTTATATACATTTAACTTTAGCTAATGCAAGTTCTGACCCCACGAATAAATGGAAGAGAAAGAAGGTAAACAAGGGAGAAAGAGACTAAATATTTACATCCAATTCTATATTAAAAATGCTTCAAACACTACATAACTCAAAAATACAGGAAGATAATATATACCTCCCACAGTGCTAGCTATGTATATAGGTCTGAATTAAATATGTGTCGTATTTTTTGCAAGACCATTGAATTTTTTCATCTGCCATAACATCCTGTTTTTCTCCTGTGTAAAGATTTATTTCTGCTCTACAAACAAAACTCACACCATAGTTTCTGGTTCACAAATAACAAGACTTATTCTAAAATATAATTGCTGCTTCTTACATAATGACTATTCTCTGAAGTGTATTCCCTGCAGCTTTGTGCATTTCTTATTCTCTCAGGTGCTTCAAGCTTCTTCCATCTCTCAATATATAATACATAAAGCATATTAGAAGAGTGCATTAAAAAAAAAAACATAAGTTTGGCATATGCTGCTTTTACTATATGACTTTTTCACCTCAGTATGTAATGTGCGTCTATCACTGAAAACTGAAGGGTTTCTTAATTTTTCACTTGCAAAGGATCCATTTCGGATCTTGTGGAAATCAAAGGACTTTTGGACAGCCGTTGTTACCAAGGAGAAATGGAACAAGGTTTTTTAGTAGAATCCTGTAAGATGTTGTTGCAAGCCAGAAGTCTCCATCAGTTAAGGTCTAAGGCTGACACAACGGGACAAAGAGAGTGTGAAAGGCGTGGGTTTTGTTGTTTTCTATTTTGCTATCTGGCCTTGGGTAAATCACCTAGTTTCACTGCCTCGTTGAATATGTCTGTTGGAATAGTTTTGTACTGTTTGTATGTGCAGTGACTAACCCATCAGGTACCAAACTTGAACTTGTTCATGGTATTGTATGGCACTCTCACTGTTCCATCAACAGCCACCTTTGACTACAAAAAATATCATGAAATAGTGATTCTAATTTCTGTTTCCTTTAACTTGTTTATGTCAGAGGCAGCCTTTTCTATGGAGCCATCTTCTGTTACTCCCTAGAACTGATCTCTCTTCTGGTCCTCAGTCTGGAAACATAAGTCCAAAAAGAGACTATAAAGATGAGCACTAATAAGTCCCTCAACAGGCTTGGCTTTTCTCATATTTTGTACCCCCTCTTTGGACTTGTGCATTAGGATATAAAATATTGAAAATTTTTAATTTCTTTTTTTAACACCCACCAGGGTATCGCTTATAGAAAATCACGTTCAATAGTTTATAAAGCTTTTGGTGGTGTTCAGGGTATTCTGCTTTTTTGAAGGTGCCTTTACCCAATCAAATCATGACACATGCATAAGCCTACTTGCTTGTATTTAAGAGGCATAGTCACTGCAAGCAAGATATACTAGAGGTGTCTTCGTATTACTTTCAGTGTATTAAAAGTGTGAGTAACTGGATCTTGTAAAGCTCAGTGTTGAGAGGTTAATTTCTCCTTATCAGCATTTTGTACACCCAAACACAGGGAAGCCACAACCTGCTAAATTCCCTGGGGTAAGGGTCTGTCTTTTTCATTTGTTTGAAATGCAATAACTGCTTCTCTGGCAAAATTTCATTGCCTTTCACTGCATGCAATGAATCATATTAATCCATGTGAGCTTTTAAAAGAAACTTTTTACATCCAAATTTGCTATCAGTTTCTGTGGAAAATGATAGAAGTAGTTATTAGTCTGTGAGCATCTGTTAGCGCTGCCGTGCACGAATATAAAATCCACATTAGCAACCTTCATTTTTCCTTCTAACATTTCTAACTTCTGAAACATCTGCTTGAGCTATTTTTCTCCTTCCATCTCAACTGATCTGTTGAAGTAGAGAGAGGTGAGCAAGCAGCTTGAGACTATTTGAAATATATTAAATAGGAAAAGCTCAAAGGGGAAACATCTACTGAAGTGAAAATGTCTATGCAGGGTTGGAAGGCAGGATCTGAATACTGAGGATTAAGAGAAAAAGTGTTTCAAATAGCATTTAAAATATTATTTATCCGATTTTCATAGTTCTTTTAGGTTGTTCAAGTTCAGTACCTGGGTCAGACAGGTACATAATGTTGTCTAGATTCCTTTTCCTGTGTTTATGTCTGTATTATTTCTGACTTGAAAGCAAACACAATGTAAATTAAATGCATTCAGTTAGCTTCACAGCTATCATTCATTTATTGCTGTAGCACATAAGGAAGAAACCATAAGATAATCTCACACAAGAAATCAAGCTGCCTACTGTTCTAATCAAATCTGTTACACTTCAGAGCATCTGTACATCAAACAGTCCCATAGCATCTTGTCAAGTCATCCACCTGAATATAAAAAGGGGCTGTGCAAAAGACGGACACACTGGCCTGTGTGAATTCCCACAGTCTGTCTGCAGCAGCAAATGTTCACTGAACATATGCAGAGGAAAGAACACCACTGTTTATTTGGTTACTCTTCTGTGTTCAGTGCATGATTGCAAGATTAGGTACCTTGTAATATGTGTGCTTTAGAAGAAATCCTAGAACAGATTTCCAGAAAAAGTGCTTTTATAGGAAGAAGAAAAAATAGAAAAAAAAAAAAAAAAAAATCCCAAACCTGACCCTCTGAGGCTGCCCCCAGCCAGGCTCTCAATTTCAGGTGACTGATTTGGGAAGGATACCATTTTTTTTGGTCATTGCCCATAAGGTGACAGCACAGTGACTGTAGTCCGGGTCAGAGGACAGGGAGCCACAGAATCTGCTGAGAAACATGATAAGAGAAAATTGTGGCTGGAGAGCTAATTCCATTCACTTTTCACAGGGGGAAACCAGGAGTATTTACATACAGATGAATGTATGGGTAGTGTCATAGGTAGGAGGATAGAGTAGATTAACTATCTTCAAGATGGCAAAATTGCCTACCACATATGTAGAGTCACTCAAGTGTCTTTAAGCCTAAGGTCCGTGAACATGTAGTAAAAAGCAGCCATCCTCAGCAAAACAAGGGTTGAAAATACTTGGGGTCATCTATAAAATCTTAAAATTGCCTTTAACTTGCTTTTCTAGATTTTTTTTTTTTTTTTTTTTTTGAGAGTTTAAAAGAATTGGTGATTCTTTCTGGCTCATTTACAGATAAGACAAGCCAGTTGGGGAAAAGAACCCACAACTGACATATGTAATGACAAAATCCATAAACAGCAGTACCTACAGTCTGTGGGCTGTGAGGACTTTGCTAGATTTTATCAGAAACCATTAGATTAGCTGAGATTGGCAAGATGAGAACATATGTTCCCCACCTGTATTTCTTTTGAAGTGTTGTCTATGGAGGATTGCAGATCATTAATTTTTAGAAATTCGCGCTCTTTGCAAAAAATTGAGAAAACTGGAAATCCATTTTAAAAAAAGCAAAATAAATTTGTAGGCTATTGTGACACAATACACATATTCAGGGAAAAAGAAGAAAAAAAAAAAAATAAAAGATTGATTCACTGAGCATCTGAGAACAGAATGACTTCCAGAGTTCAAAATTAGTGGAAATTTCAGTGATTTATAATACTTATCGTACGAGCAGCCAGCTGATTCTTATTCCTGAAACATAATTACCTGGAAAAGGGGTAGTCATGCTATAGACAAGGGGTGCAGAGTGCACGTGAAAACCTGGAGACTGGGAGCACGCTGCAGCAGAATTTTCAGAAGCAGAGCCAGAAACTCTGGAGGACATTACTGGGTCAGGGTGAAGAAGGGGTAGGAAAGTGCAAATAAAGCCTTGCTTAGAAGCATTGGTCCAGGAAGGCCTGCAGGAAGAGGTTGAGGCAGGGCTGGAAATGGTGCAGAGCTGGACTAATGGACCTCTACCCACTCTTCATGATCTCAACATGTTTTAAACCTGTCCCACAGTTTTAGACATCCTGCAGTTCTGAGTGTCAGGCAATAAGATCATGAAACATAGCCTGGAGAGAAAGTAGGGTATCAACACGGAGACCTACAGGTGAACACTGCTGTAGTTTATAGATTCACTGCAGAGATGTGAGAATTTTACCTATGGCCAAGGGAAAGTACTTATTTTGACCCTACTTTTGATTTAGGTTCAGAGGGGTTACGTTGAGAGGGGAGCTTGACCTGAGAAGTATTGCCGCCTTGCCAGGACCAGCCCGTCAAGGCAATCCACCTTGGAAACTTATTTATTTGACAGTAATTACTGTTGTGTTTGAGTGGCAGAAGGAAGTCTGTTTTAAGTGTTCACGTGGCTTTGCAGCATGAGGAAAGGGTGATACCATGCCTCTGCTCTTTATTAAATCAGCTTCCTTCCTGTTTGAGCCTTCTCCAGGGATATTGTGCAGGCAGTTCCAGGGACCTGATATCAGGGAAACCTGATTCTGGTGAGTGGCCTTAGGAGATAAGTGGTGAAATTATCTAGAAACGTGTTCAGAGGCTATGACAAGCACTTTGCTTAAAGATACTGAAAATGGTCTCTTTGCTGTGATCAATTCAATAATGATTAAACCAGAACATTTCTACTAAAGGAACAGGAGCCACAATTCCTTTAGTGACTCTAGTTTCTGCTACCAATGTGAAAATGAAACAGAAAATGAAGAGGGCAGCTAAGTAGTAGGTGTATATTTCCTCTGAATAACTCTTTGAAAAATTGGCTAATGTCTTTGTATGTTTTGTCACTTTTAAAGTGCCCTTCCTTTTAGATGTATTAAGCCAACTTCAGTATCTACAGTTTGCCACCTTAAAATAAGCAGTCTTCCTTACTTGGTGTGCGTGTATGTCTTCTCCGTCACAAAAGGATGTGCTAATTTTGAGAAGAGCTTGTTTTGATGATTCAAATTCAGTAATATTTTCATTGCCTGTACAAGTGTTTAGAGTTTTGAGCACTTGTTCCAGTTAGATAATGCTACAGTGCAAATAACCATCTGCTAATTTTACAGAATGTTTGGATTAAAATTTAAGCCAGATTTTCTAAACTCTTCACAAAAGTACAATTATCACTAGACTTCCAGACTGAGGAAGCAGGCTTCATCTATCCCACTCTCTAAAACATGTCATATGTTAATGATATCTACATAGAAAGCAAAAGAGAGGAGCGATGTAAAGCTGGGATATTTCTAAAACACATTATGCTAAAGAATGATTAGCCATAAAAGTAACCAAATTCAACTGGTTTTCAAAATTTAATTATTTCTCTAGGTCAGTACAAGCAGTTTGATTTTGACTTTAAGAACAGTTGGTGTCATTTCTTGGAGAAAAATAGTGGCACAATTGCTCTACATGGTGGTTCTTATTTTGCCTTACATTTTGAGCCCTTGTAAGGCTCAAGGGATTTGTTAGAGAAGAAGATTTGGATTGCCCTCCCTTGCTTCTAGTTGAGATAATTTTGAACTCGATTCAGGCATGAAAGAAATATTAGTCATTCTTTTAGACTGGAGAGAAACTCCCAGGAGTATAGAATACATGTAAACTGCCCTATAAATACAAATATCATAACATCTGAGGGAAAAAAAGCTACATGAAGTAGAGAAGTTTAATGTATTTTTCTTCAAATGTGAAGATGAACAAAAGATTTTGCCTGAAATATGGAGATTGCATAAACCTTGGAAAAGTGGTTTTACAATCCAATCTTGAGTTGCTGCTAGTGGGATACATCTATCTGTTGTTTGAGGCTAAAAGATAATTGCCCTAAAACTTCCTTGTCCTCTCACAAGGGTCTTTCTTTTCAAGGCAATGGAAATTCTTTAGTCTGTTCTCACATGAGAGAAGTTTATTGATATGGAACAGAGAGAGGAAGGCTCCCTAGAATATTTTCATGTGGCATGTGTGTAACTTTACTCTTTCCGTCAGACAAGCAGAGTTGTTTATTTTTCTGAAATCGACGATGGTGATATTAGCCGTAGTAACAGCATGTCTTGTGTCTGTCTCCTGTTCATTGCAGCCAGTTACGTTTTAATACAAAATCCATGCAGGAATAGTAGTGCACAGGGGCAGGGAACAGAGGTCTCTGCTTCACGAGTCAATGAAGGGAGGGATTCTTTGAACTTGTGCTCTCAAAGGGGGTGATTTTGGTTATCTTCCTGTCCAAGACCCCCTACTGACATAACAGTAGATCTGGCTTTACGCTGTGTGCTAGCTTTCTTGGATCCCGTTCTGAGATGCTCAAGTCTATGCCTTGGGAAGCTCTGTTACTTTTTGCAAGAATGTAACTTTGCTGCTGCGCTGGATTTAAACACATAAATTCTTATTGCGTGCAGTCCTAGGCGCCTGACAATAAAAAAGGAAGTGCTGAGACAAAGAGAACATGAAGTATATATTATGAAATTTTCCAAAACATGAGGAAGCATTCCTGAATTCCAAGTCAAATTATATTTCATATAATTTGCATCCAGAAAACAGAAGCACTAATAATACATATGTCAAATAAGTGATGGAAATAGCTGTGCAATGAAATGGTATAATGATGGTATATAAGTGAAGGTGACCTACTAATGAATAATCTGGGAAGGAAAAACTGATAAAGTGTTAATTGATGTGTCAAGCTAGTGATGTCAGTCAGTTCCATGGAAGAAGAGAAATTAGTCAGTGTAAATTACGTAGTGACCATGAAAACATGCCAAAAGCAATTTCACATTCCTCAAAGAAGTTGACAGATAAGATATAAAAAATATACCATATCTGATTTACTGCTTGTTCCATGAGCCAGTAATGGCTCACCCAATGATGCCTTTTAATATCTGTAATAAGAAAAAATATTTGCAGCATCTATGTACCACAATAATCCTCAATTCAATCTGTGAAGTTTTCATAGCTTCTCTTTGGAGAAAACCAATAAAATCTACAACGTCTGATCCATATCTGCTGACATTAAATGGCTTGTGAGTAGCTGAAGCGAGATAAAAACCATGTGTGTACAAATCTGAGTTCAGCAGAAGCTGGGGACTCCTGGTTCTCTGAAAAAAAAAAAAAAAAAAAAAAAAAAAAAAAGAAAAAAGAAAAATCTCTAAATAGTAACCTTACTTTGTACTTCTTGTGAAGTATATTATAAAAAAATCGATGATAGTTTCTGAGGCTGAGCTTTTGCTTAGCTTGCATTTGAAAGAGACTGGGGCCTTTATAGACAGAGCTCTGAAAAATACACAGCCATTACTTCTGGGCTAAACAGTTATATCAGTGCCATGAAATTTCAGTGCGTCATTGCAGCCAATGAGAGAGAAAAAGAAACCTCTTATGTGGCTTTGGTCACACAGTTTGCTCTAGAAGTATAAAATTAAATCGTAAATGTATTTTTTAGTATATCTTTTTTTGGATCATATCTGCCTGAGAAATGTTCATATTATTTTTAACTTGAAGCCATTCTATTTCACTGTCTTGAAATACATATTTTGGATAACATAAGAGGTTGTATACTATTTTGTCCACTAGAGGGTACCAAACATATTTCCAATATTGCAGTAGGAAGCATCAGTGGCTAAGAAACTAATAAAAATCAGGTGAAATTAATGTTACCATATTTTTTAAAAACCCAATGCCTATGTTTTATACAATACTTTGTGAAAATAAAAGTAAGTTTCTAGAGCAGCCTCCTTCAGCTGCAGAAATTCCTGGATTTATTTTTCATGATGGACTATCTCTGCACAATTATGTTTTGAGAGAGAAGACACTCTGGACTGAAATATTTAATGATGTTTTTTGTGATGTGGGTTTTCTACTCCTTCTGAATTGGAGCTGAAAGGAAGACCCAGTTTTGGATCAGTGGATCTCCAAAATCTGATGGTGTAGGATTTCATCTAATTTAAATGCCCCAGGTCAGAAAGCGCAGAGGTCTATATTTCAATGTCAAATCTGTGATGAGGTCTCAGTGTTCTAAAAAAAATACTTTGGGCTTTATATTAGTTCCATATGCGACGGTTTTGTTATATAGCTCAGATTTAAGGCATTTGTTTTTTAGAAGAGGGAATTGAAAATGCCTTTTCCCTCAAACTCAAAGATTTAATAGGCCTTTTCTCAATCCAGGACAATTACTAGTGCTGTTTTTCAGCACTACTGCAGCAAAATCTGTCCTTCCTGTGAGACTTAAAAGTGGACGAGTTATGAAACAGAAATGCTTTCAAAATTGGTTGTTCTTGCTAGCTTTTTGTGTTGAAATAAGGTTAAGCTAATTCAAGCCAGAACTGAAGTATGCCTCCTTTGACATTTGTTTAGATACTACTACATTCACACAAGGAAAGTTGTGGATTTATCAACACTTGAAATCTTTACCAAGGTGGGGTTTAAAGAGATGTTTTCTTGTCCAACCGGTAGGTAGCCAGCATGATGCAGAAGTTAGTGAATGGGAGTGGAATTCTTCAGTATATGTTGCCATAAGGTCTGTGATCAGACAGGTGACTAGAAGAAAACAAGTAAGTTATTTTTGGCCTCTGTGAGAACTGGATTGAGCTTTACAGGTTTTATTGATTAAAAGAAAGCTCTAGAACTGTTAATTCTTGAAATTCACTAGCTCCCTGGCAAACACTGCTGAGTTCTGTGATTTTGATCTGTAGTCCATTTTCAGGTCTTATAAAACCAAAGAGTGAGTGAAACCCCAGATCATATGCTTCAGCCCACTTACTACCATCTCCTTTACACAGAAGCACTTGTGAGACACGATTTTAAAATGGGCTCAGTGTTGGCTTAATTATAATTTTCTGAAACATTTTTAAACAGCAATTTTCCAAAACCTTCATAGTTAAAGATACAAACATGTTACTTCTGCTGGTTTTTAACCCCCTGTTAGGTCTCTGAAATAAGAAAGATGTTTCTAAAATACATAAAAATGAGACTAGCTGTCAGGTGCTCCTGCAGTGAGAGGGAATTGCACATAGATTTTTTGCATCTAGATATTTTATGTCTGCTTTATGCCTATGCACACATTTTGATGTTCTACTTTCTGAGCATAATGAAGACATCTGAGACCCAAATTATTCTCTGTAAATATTTTGTACTCTGTCCCTTCTGGCTACTTGTTAGTGTTCATATTCAAAGAGGATCGCATTCCACCACTGCAACCAAAAATATTAAGAACTTGGTCCTGAGTAGTACTCATCTATGCAACTTGCTAGGATTTGAGAAAAGTAATCTTTTAGTATCTATGCTATATTTGGTTATTTTTCCAAGAGCTGTTAGTCATACGTTAGTAGATAAGTGTATTTTCACTATATGTTATACGTGTGTGTGCGTGTGTGTGTGTGTGTATATACAGGAAATGGTACTCAGTTCCTAGAAAAAATAGTTTCTTTCTTCCTTTCTAGGAGAAAATCTATGACTACTGGGTAATGTTCTCTTCTCCAGTCAGTTTATTGATTTTCTAGCCAAGTCACAGAGCTACTGATCTGATACTCACTTCCTGGAAGGAGCAAATTTGCTTTTAATCTAAGCACTCTGCCCTTTCACGGATATGCCTGGGGTTCCTGGTTGATGCTCTGCCAAACTCCACCCAGACTTTCTTTCCTTTCAGGAAGAGTCCTGAAGGGTGTATCCTGTGAGTTTTCCTGACACTGGGAGCCAGCATAACATTGTTTTTTTTTTTTTTTTTCGCAAATCCATCTAATTTCACATTCATCATTTCTTTATTTTCACATTAACCTCTTACTGTTGATGGAAACGTTAAGTGCTATGGCAGTGTGGGGTGATAGTTCATTTGGACAGATTTTTCTTCTTGTAGGAAATTCACTTTCTACAGTTTAGTACTTTAATGTATATACACCATAATGGCAAACATGAATGCTGTGTATGGATATAAATCTTAATATGACAATTTTGCTAACAAATTCGAGTTCTGTTCCTTATGTTCAGTTGTGGTGTGTTAACCTTGGCTGTCCCTCAGGTGTCTAGCAAGCTGGTCTCTCAATCCCCCTTGTCAGGACAGGGGGTGAAAAACAGATGAAAACCTCATAGGCTGGGACAAGGATAGGGAGATTTCTCACCAATTGTCACCATGGGCAAAACAGACTTGACTTCGGGAAGATTAATTTAATTTTGCCAATTAAAAATTGACTAGTATAGTGAGAAACTAAAAACCACTAAAACAACCTTCCCTCCACTTCTTCTCTCCCTGTCTTCTCCCTGTTCTTCTCTCCTTCACTCCTGACTCCTCTCTCTCCCCATCTCTGAGTAGTACACAGCGAGTGGGGAATGGGGGTTGCAGTCAGTTCCTAACACCTTGTCTCTGCTGCTCCTCCCTTCTCACACCCTTTGCATGTTCCAACATCAGGTTCCTCCCACAGGCTGAAGTTCTTCATGAACTTCTCCTGCGCGGCTCATTTCCACGGGGTTCAGTCCTTCAGGAGCAGACTGCTCCAGTGTGGGTCCCCCATGATGTCACAAGTCCTGTCAGAAAACCTGCTCCAGTCTGGGCTCCTCTCCACCAGTGGCAATTTCTTCCAGGGCATCTCTCTCTTCTCCCATGTGTGGTCCTGCAGGGGGATATCTGCTCCAACATGGACTTTCATGGTCTGCATGGAAGAGCCTACCTCATCATGGCTGCACCACACGCAGTAGGGGAATCTCAATTTTGTTCATTGTCATATTTTAACCAAGAACATTTAGGCAGAGCAAAACAAATTCAGTGATCAGTGATTTTCCATATCTGCTATCTTTGTTTTATCAGAGCATCCTTCCAGATTAGAAATATCCTGCCTGGTGTAGGTCCATTACCCATGTGATAAGTCTATTTCTTAATTGGTCTCATACAAAAAGTTTGTGCAAGTAATACTTGCATGGCTTAATATATTGTTGTTTAGAGTGGGGTTTTAGATTTAGAGTTTTCTTGATTTCATGGGGAGGAAAAATGAGTTTGTTTATCTTTCTAATTACAAATAAATAAGTAGGGAGTTACCCTCACCTCTTTTTCACAGAACTTCTCTCATGCTGCATGTTAACTCAGAGACTATATAACAGTACAATGCCAGAGCATGGAAATAATTCAGCAAATTAAACTTTTACCAGTGAAATGACTGTTCCTTATTTACATTGTGAGCATTATAGTGCAGAAAACCAACTCATTATCACTAGTCGTTAAGAGAAGATAAGTGATCTGATTATGGAAACAACCATAACATAAAAGTAACAGTCAAATGTTCTGGAAGACATAAAAAAAAAAGCCTTTATTTTTCAAAGTACTGTGTATGTCTGGAGACATGCATTTCATAAAAGGTGCTAAGTACTTTAAATGCGTTAAAATATTCTAATGCAGACATAGAACTGTGAAAGCAAAGTTTTCTTTGAAATGAATGAAAATAAGTGTATTCAATTTCACTGATATTATTAAAAACATCTGTTACTTAAAACTGCATCAGCTTTAACTGGATACTATTTTTAAGCCTCCCCCACTTTGCATTTTTCTAATCCTTGATTTCACTTGGTATTGATTTCTGTGTGTAGGAACTCAGAAATATGTGATATTACTATACACAAGTCCATTTTTAGAAAATTTGGAAGTTTTATCATTCACAGCTTGCAAAACCAAATTTGTACATTTGTACATTTCTACACCAGAGGGTTTTGATCAAATGGGTTAGCACAGACGGACTCTCAGAAATTTGAATGCTTAACCCTTCACAAGAGGTCATATGAAATCTGAGTCAGAAGCCTTAGCTCTTTAGCAGAATCCCCACCTACTTTGGCTGTTAATGTAAATGAGAAAACAATTATTTTCTCTTTTTGCTACCTGCTGTGGCAGGAGATGCAACATGTCCTCCACACATTTCTTATACAGTGGTTGGGACATTTGTTTTCTCCTGGTTGCATGTTCATAGGTTTTCTATAAGGAGATCAAAGACCTACAATTCATGAAGAACAGTCATCTGCGTGAAGGCAGAAGACCAAAGAGGCCAGTCCTTGAGGAGGACAAAGTAAAATAAGATAGATAGTTGCTAAAATGATAAAATGAGATAGAGGGGTGTCATGGTTTAAAACCAATACAAGGGAATATCTGACAGGTTCTGCACATACTTTCTTACCTTCCCAGAGAGAAAATACTACTATATCTATGCTTTTCTTAGGTTGCATTATTAATCTCTAAATTTTGTTTTCTTTGTCCTTTTTTCCCCCTAGCTTGTTCTACCTTCAGGAAAATCTGCAGCATTTATGAGTGAACGGGCTATCCAGGTTTTTATGTTCATGGCCATGTCTATGACCTGCAGGTTTCATTTATCTACATTTTGCAAGGGTGCTCTGCTTCTTAATGTTTTACAGTGCAAGCTCTAATTCAACAGCTTTATTTTCCTTCTGGCTATATTTCCTTCCCTTTGGTTCTCCTTGCCCACCTCTTTTCTTTTAGAAACTATACTCTCTCATCGGCAGTTCTACTGTTAAGTAGTTGAAATGATGGCCTTAGATTTAATTTGTGTGTCCTGTTTGCCCCTCTGCAAAAGATAGCTTTTCTGATGTACCACCAAAGCTACTGTTGCATTTCAGGAGGAGGGCAATGTCATCTGATGCAGCTGCTGCCTTCAAGTCTCTTCAGATTAAATCACATTAATTTACTGCAGGATCATTATAAAACCATTCATGGATGCTTGTGTACTCAGAAATCACATTTACCAGCTAACTGAATGGATGAATGAAGAGGAAATTACAACTTTCTTCCCTGAAATCATAGGCCTCTTCCTCTTGAACGACAAGAGAATTTCCACTAGCTGAGGGCTATTACGAGGCATACATTGGAGATCCACATCATTTCTATAATGACCTTAAACCATGTAAAATACACTAATTTAAAATTCTAATCAAGATCTAATCCTTGGAAAAGATTCCTGTGGAAAATTACAAACAACATCACTTTATTACAAAGAATGGGGGTACGGTGAACACCAGAAACAAAAACCAGAAGTTAGAGAGGGACGATTAAAGAAAGATTAAAAGAGCCAGATATATACTAAAAAGGGGAAAGGACAAGACTAGCACCAAAAATAGTAAGAATAGTTAGCATATTGTCTGCGTGTTAAGTTATATGGTTTAATAAATCTCTGCCACTACTGATTTACACTGGACTATGATTTCTTAAGGAATTTGAGTTGGTTTTTAATTTTGAAGTGTCATTATTTCAGTGGAAAGCCAGCTGAAACTTGCAGTTAAGAGTTTCACTGGCTTTTTTTTGGCTGTGTTTGGCCTCAAATAATGAACTAATGATGGAAAAAGTATGGAGATGCTTGAATAAACTATGAAATATGATATACATATTTCATCCTGATTTCCTTTGTGGTCAGTCAGAAGAAACTGAAGCAATTAGAAGTCCAATTGTTTCAGTGCCGTAACTCTGTGGACCATGGAGCCCTTAACTCTCAAAGGAACACTTTATGGAAGGTTTGAGTTGTTTCCAGGTGCTCTCAGGAACCAGCTACCAGGTAGAAATATGTTAAATCACTGATCTAATATTATATATAAAAATATAAGATGTATATTACCACATACCTTTTTTAAGAAAGAATTTCTTTCATTACCTTTAACTGACAATATACAAAGTGTGTGTACTTTGGAAGGAGCCTTTAAAGGTCATCTAGTCCAAACCCCGTGCAATAAGATGGGACATCTTCAATTAGACGAGGCTGTTCAGAGCCCTGTGCACCCTTACTTTTGCTGTTTCCAGGGATGAAGCATCTACCACCATCTGTGCTAGTGTTTCACCAGCCTCATCATAAAAGATTTCTTCTTCATGTTCTGTGTAATTCTACCACTTTCAGTTTAAAGCCAGTGTCCCTCGCACTATTGTAACAGGCTCTAATAAAAAGTATGTTTCCATCTTTCTTATAAGCCTTCTTAAAGTATGAAAAGACAATAAGATCTCTCTGGAGCTTTCTGTTCTCCAGGCTGAACAGCACAAACTCTTCCAGCCTTCTTCCTACAAGAGGTGTTTAATCAACTGATGTAGTCACTCCAGCATAACTTCTTTTGCTGTGGCTGACTGAAGGAGTGACACTCAAGGATTCATTGTAAAGCCATGCCACAAAAATAACCATCTTTTTCCAAGGTATAGAATAAAATTGGTTTCCAGCATGTAATAGGTAGAACAAAATGCAGTGTTTCAGGATGAGGAGGCAATTTTAAAAGAAGCAGATGGCACAATTGCAGAAGTCACAGGTCAGCATTTGTCTAACTAATAGAAGAGAGGAGTTAACTGCGGACTCACAGCAGGAATAGGGATTGAGAAACCAATGGCAGTTTGAGAAATTGATGTGGATATTTTTCCATGCAAAGAGGGTATAAAAGGAAAGTAATGGAAGGACTAATAGGAAAAATGAAAAGCTGATTGAAATAGAAGTAGTAGCTAACAGAGCAAAATTGGAGATAAGGAAAAACATATGCAGACACCCCAATCTGGAAGGGAATAATAATAATAATAATTAAAGCTTAGAATATAGCATTGCAGCACCAGTTGTGAAACACCAAGGAGATGTCTCTTAAGTTAGTCATAAAACCCACGAGACATGGGTATTTGTTTTCATAGAAATATTCTTAAAGGAAGCTACTGAAGAAGTAAAGTTCTTTCAATATGTATGAGTAGCTTTATTATAAATCCTGTAGGATTCTTGAGATTCATTAGGAGAGAGGATCTGTAGATCTTTTTAAAGACCATCTGTTTTGGTGCTGGGATCATCACCCTGTCAGGTTGTGAGGAACACTGTGTTCAGTAGAAAATAACAAATACAGTATTAAAATTCGTAGGATATGTTTTCTGATTAATAATGCAGATGCCTTACTTTCCTCATTTTAAAGTCTGTTTCAGGAAACAACTGAAGTCTTTCATTCTATTTTGAAGACTTTTTGTTTCTTTGAAGAATGCTGTCTTGAAATCAGGGATAGTTTTCCTGCAGATCTAAGCTCTGGTTAATTTTTTTCTCAAAATGAGAAATCCCTCCCCCCCACCCCATTTCCTCCCATTTGATTTATTATTTGTCACTTTAGAAATCTGACATGAACACCTTTACAAAATAATATTTACATCACTTTGCAATTTATACAATGTAGGTTATCTGATATATGCAGAATACATTGACATTATTTCTGAGGTTTTTCTTCAAAATGCAGAAACATGAAAGACCTTGATGTTATTGCTAAAACATTACTGAAGCAATTATATTTTGTTGGTATTCATTTTTATTAAGGCAGAATAAACATAAAACTGAAACTTTTCACATCAAAGTATCCTTTAAATGTAACAATGCAATATTTGAACAGTACAAAGAAATCTTGGAGGGACAGTAAGGGATCTTAGTTCACAGTTTCTAATGGGCACAACACATTTCTCGTTAATGTTAATTGGATGCATTAGCCTTCATCAAAGGAAGCATATAGGCTTAAAAGTAGCGTTCAGTTATGCTCAGATCTCCCTCCTCCTTTGGCATTTTGTGCATTTTCCTAGAGTTTTTCTCAAACTCTGTTTCAAACTAGACATAAGTTTACTGTGGAGCATAATGATGTCTGGTTTAATCACTTTATGAAGGTCAGCATAACTAGTCCACTTAGAGACACTGTCCTGGTTTCAGCTGGGATAGAGTTAATTTTCCTCTTAGTAGCTGGTACAGTGTTGTTTTGGATTTAGTATGGGAATAAAATCGTGACACCTGCTCTTCCCTAACCATATTCTGCACTCTCTGTTATGATTCACCTGCAGGCATTTTTCTGAATTACATTAAGAAATAAAAAGATTTCTGTGCACTTGCCCTGAAACCACTGTCACTCTTGTTTGATCAGAAGCAAAGCAAAACAGATTGGTGGCTTCCTCAGCATCTTGTAGCCTACCAACCCATCCCCTTCTTTCAAAACTGGAGACTGGGGAAAAGATTTTAGTAATTAGTTCTAACACAGTAATGCAGCTCTTCTGAAGCATGTGTCTTTGAAAAAATTATACATACCAGCAATGCATCTCATTTGGATTATAGTCAAGACTCCATTTTATACATCTCTATCTATAATTGCATGAGCACATTATGAATCTGCAGTAACCAGTATTGTATCAATATTTAAATTGATGTCTCTTTATACTTCTTAGGCAAAGAGAAACCCATTGCTATCTTCATCCCAGGACAAGAATGAAACAATGGCACTTGCTGCTGCTCCTTTTAGTTGAGCATCAGCAAACAGCTTCCCAAAAGCACTCAGTTGTACTGTGAGAAAGAGGATGAGAATTCTTTGCTGGTAGCTGCTGACCCACAGCTGCAATTATGGCTTTGCAGCATTGGACAGTCCTGAAGGCTATGCCCTCACATGCCCTGCCATACAGTAAGCGTTTATTCATAAGGCAGACTCCTCACCTATGGGGAGGTGGTTGTAGAAGTAACTGCACTTCTGCGAGTGCAAACAGCAGTGCCATATGTATGGTGTAGGAAACACGATTTTCACAAGTTAGGATTTAATGCAGAATGAAAAATTACACCAGAAGATCATAATGGAGCTACATGCACTGTCTATGGTTTTTGCATTGCAAGTCAATTTTACTTGTAAACCCTCCTGTCAACGCCTGATGTCTTATTAAAACTTCCCTAGTTACAAATGCATGCAATATAAAATAGACCTGGAGTATACACTGAATTCTTCTGCAGACCCCCATGCACCTTCATAAATTTAGAATCACTGGGCAGATTTTTCCTCTCAGATGGTTCTGGCTGTTTAGATACTCTGTGCATGACCTCTCACCATTATGTTGAAATCAGGAAAAACTTCCCCTCCACAGTGAGTGAATAGAATCCCCAGAAAACAGTTGCACCAGTGGCCTATCTGGGCTTCTAAGGGTCCGTAAATCTTAAGCAATGCGATATCTTTCTGATTTATTTTTCTAAAAAGCAAGATGATTGTCTGGTTTGTTTCTTGCAAAATACTGTTTTAAACTACAGACATTGGTCCAAACAGGGTGAGAAAAGAATATAGCTAATGCATTGCATTAGTTGTAGAATACAGCACAATTGTGTAGGTAGACATGCTCAAGATTGTTGCTGCATCATACAGTACTTCAGTCTTATGTTGGTGATTAGCAAAAGGATCAGACTTTTTTCCTTTCAGCTGCAGACCTAGTTTTGATTAATTTATGCTTTCAGCATATCTGGAGCATAGTCACTCATGGACTAAATACAAAGCCACCGTTTATTTCATTCAGCCCACATTCTTTGCCATATTCAAATGAATACATGTCATACTTCTTTCCAGCAATCTTGCAAATTGCTAAGCACCTTAGCTTCTCTTATTCTAATAACAATTGATCCTTGAATTTTTGATGGCTTTGGGTCTGAGCCTTCATTATATCTTGTGCTTTCAGACCTGAGTTGTTAGTACCATAGATAAAATTCCCAGGTAGTGTTTGGACAATCTTTTTTGGCAAACTTCAGCATCTCCGGAATTAATAAATCTCAAATCTTGCTGTATGTAATGTTCAATTGCCAGGAGGGTTTCTATGGAGTTTATCTTCCTTTTCTGCATTAGTGAGGCTTTCAGTTTTTCTGTGTTTACTTATCATCCTAGTCCTGATATTTTAATTTTAGTTACCATGGGACTAAAAAAAAGTGGCTGTCAAGACTTGAAGTTAACCCCTTTTTACCTTTCTTTTCTGTCCCTGTTTTAGAATTTCATATAAGTTTGGATTTTTTTTTTTTCCACATGCATTTTATAAAACAGCACAACTTAGAATCTGAGCAAAACAATTTTCACAATTATGACCAGAAGGTGGATTGAGGTAAGGTAGGGCCCTTTACGTAAAGGTGAAGCGCAGTGTTAAAGTGAAGATAGCACAGATGTGCACCTCAAGATCAAAAAGAAAAAAATATGATGGGGAAGTTGCTGGTTTTATGTTCATGAAGAATCCTTCCCACTGGAGCATCTGTTTCAGATTTGTCTATATTTATACTGGCAGCTTTAGAGATATTTATGCAGGTAAGCATCTGTAGATAAGATCCTGGCAGGCATCTGTGAAGTGAAACAAGTTGGTGAGATGCTCTAATCATAGATACATATTTAACATAATAAAAAATAATGTAGAAAATAAAATAAAATTAGATTTTCAGATATTAGGCAGCAGGTCTTTCCTCCCCCCCCCCCCCCCCCTTCTCCCCCCCATTTCTAATAGCATTTAGTTCAAAAACATCCCAAGTTTTTGGTAGTCTACAAAACAACTATTGGCAAGAATCTGTCCATCTGTGCAGAAGATGTCTATAGCAAAATGGGGATGCTTATTTAAGTTTAATATTAATTTCATTGAGGAAATGCTAAAAAGATCTAATTTATGAAATATCATCCCAACATTTCAGCAAGACATGCTGTTTTTATTTATAGCTGATGTAAGATGAATAATAACATATCACTCTCTTGATATGATCATCTGGTTTGGGTTGTGGAAAGGGAGAGGGAATCTTTCAAACCACAGAGTAATGGAAGTTCATTCAGCTTTTTTTCTGTATCTTAGGTATGACAGATATATATATCATTACATATAATTTCATCATACACTTCTGCAGTCAACAGTAACTTTACTGCTGAAAACTGACCTTCATTTCTCTCCCATAACACCATCATAAATCCATTTCACTGTTTGATATGGTTGGTTGAATTACAAATTATTCCCTTAGCTACACTCTGATTTCAGGCAACACTATGGTCAGCCTTGGTGCCATAACTGGGCATCTCTGTCTCATAGGTGGTTGTCACAATAAATCCAGACTGATTAAATAGGTAGTTTAGAGTTTACAGTCCATGTTACGTGCACTGACCTACTATATTATAATAAGGTAATAAAATGTAGTACGATTTGAGCTTTAGACTTGTGTCTGTATCATGATATTATTCAATAATATCAAATGTGAACACATGTAAACACTGAAAGATTCTGACTTACAGGTCTAGTTCAACAAAATCTCTCCATGAGTCAGTGCTTTGCTCCTGTCATTGCTGTACTTTCTGGAGCACACATAGTGACTTTGGGGGAGGGAGCTGACAGCATCACAACATGCCGTTCATCACGAGCCTGTTGTTGATGACGCTAACATTAGGTGCGCTTTGGCTTATTTTTATCAGTGTGACTCAATGTATTCCCACTCTACATCAATGCTAATCAGGTCACACACTACTCCACTACTTCTGTTGTTCATCACATGAAAAACCATGGTTGCAGGGTATCATAATTGCCATAACAGTTAACATTAATTCTATGAGACCTACTGTAGTCAATACCTAGGAGCTCCAGAATGATACTTTTGGTGAAAGCAAAAGTCAAGACTTGCTGATCTACAGTATGTTTAATATTCTCCACCTGATAGCCATTTGCAAGTTGAAGGAATTTTAGTGCTATCCTGGATTTTTTTTTTTTTCCTATGTTAAAAAGGAAAATATTTAAGACATCTAAAGTTTTGTTTGTTTGTTTTCATAGATTACCACATCTACTTTCCTGGAATTCAGACTGGAGTGAACCAGTTTCTTTAAACTGACAGACTCATAGTCATTTCACTCTTTGGGCTAGAGAACTAAAGTAAGTCTACAGCAAACTGGCGAGGAGTAAATTTTGTAAAAATAACTCTGCAATTTAGCATATATATTGACTGTAGTGATTTTGTACCATAGCATTAATAAATCTGCTACTTCGGGAATCTCTTTAAGTAGCAAAGCTTTGGCTGAAGAGAAATCTTGAAGAATCTAATTTTGAATCATTTTTGACAAAAAGGGTGTAGGTTCTAAACTGGTAAGTCACTGGAGAGTTGCATCACATGTTGTCTCTCTCTATATATATTTGAGAACAGTGATGAATCATGCTCCTGAATGGACTCTTCAGGTGATTCCTTTGTATCTTGAAAATAACTTAGAATCTAATGCATTAAAATTAAATAATTAATGATGACTGTCCATATCATATGTGTGCATGTTTTGATGAATCTGAATATCTCTCTTTTAGTTTGTCTGGTTTTCATCCATTTCTAAGTTTTTCTGGATCAGTGGTAAATTGATTGATTAGTCCAGGTTTCCCATTCAGTACATTTTGGATTTATTTGTAGAAAACTTTCCTAGAATATAATCATGGATGACAAATTCTCCTTGGATTTTTAAAATAATCATCTAAATTATAAGAGCCTCTTAATATCTTGAGTAGAATTTAATGGTGCAATTTAAAAAATAATGGCACAGTTATTGCATTCTATTAATTTCTGTAGGATTTTAGAATGATTTCTGTGAAGTCTTTTAGATCCATGAGCTTTCCTCTGGACTTTTTTCCTTGATTTTGTGTGTTCCTGGTTTCAATAATGAGAGAAATCTTTCTAGTAGGAGAATAATTTAGCCTGTGACTTTGAAGATATAAACTGTGCTTCCTGCATCACAATTTTCTGTCAGTGTTCTTTGCCAGACAAAAATCATTATATCAGTATTATTCCATTTCATAGGTGTATTGACAATTTATACTCAGTTTGCACATCCATTCACACACCTTGGTATAGAGATGGTGTGGTTATTTATGACTGAAAATCTCTTTCTGTCTCCAGAATAAAAAACCTACGTGTGCACATGAAAGCATTTCTTACAGAAGGACTGTAGCTACTTATCCAGATATTGCAGGATGATTCTGGTAAGCCAGGAAACTATTACTCTTTTTCTTATTTATTCTTCTCAGAGGCATCCAACCTGGAGGACCGCTTCTGTTGAATTTGGGCTGCTTTGCAATCTAGGACCTGCAGAATCAGATGAAAATCCTACTGCAGGAGGCACTGAACACACAGCTATTGGAAGAGTATGTCCTGAGATGGTTTGATCCTTACCTTGTGATTACATTTTAGGTACATTTCATAGAGCCTTTATAAATGTTCAGTTAGAGTCCTTACAATCCCATGATATGGGTACAAAGGAGAGCTGACTGGAAACATTTAGAACTTTTAAATCAGATTTTCAGTTGCGTGAACCTTGCATTTCACTAAGCCCTTGATCACGATGTCTAAAGACTCTAATGGTATTAGTATAAATATCAAGACTTGATGCGCTAACAACCTGTCCCTCTAGGAACAATCCTTTCTTTTTAAAGTCCCCTTAATTGTGCTGAAGATGAAAAACCTGACAAACTGCTGCCATAAAATGCAGAAAGATTGTTGGTTATTTGTTGTTGCTTTTTCCTTCTTATTTTTTATAATGGCTAATGAGTATTATTCTCACAGACATCTCCGTCTCACAGATTTTTCCTCAGTTCCATACTAAGTCAAACCCAAGAATGAGCTTCTTTATTCAATATATTTTACCCAAAGACCATTACCATAACCTGTAGCTGGTGTATAAGAACACAGGTGGAAGTTTTTAGTCTCATCCAGTTGGAGAGAGGCCATGAGCATCAACCTCTCTTTCTAGTTAAGAGGCCTCCTTGTCAGGCTACTGGTGCTATTTCTTCCAATCAGAAAGCTTTCCAAGAGGTTTGTAGAGCCCTGCAAAACAGCCTAATAAGTCAGCATTTTGCAGCACTTGATTTCTGTCAGCAACAGGTCTGAGTATGACTTATCTCAATATCTTTAGGGAAGCTGAATGCCCGCAGCATCTGTTAGTTCTGAAGATCCTTTTATCTGTGAAAGGTAGAATCGCAGGGGATATTTCTGAGGGGTATGCCATGGCCCTGCCTTTTGGGAGGATGGAATATATTTCCTTGTGATGGATGTTGTGGTACTGTTTGTTGGAGAGGAGATGAATTAGAGACCTGAATTCACAATAGCAAAATCATTTAGACTTTTGGCACAATTGACAATGTTTGTATCCATACATCCTTAGGAAAATAACTAGAAGGACACAGAGGTATACAGAATCATAGAATCAGAGAATAGTTAGGGTTGGAAAGGACCTTAAGATCATCTAGTTCCAGCATCCTTGGCATGGGCAGGGACACCCTACACTAAACCATATCACCCAAGGCTATGTCCAACCTGGTGTTGAACACCGCCAAGGGTGGAGCATTCTCAACTTCCTTGGGCAACCCATCCCAGTGCCTCACCACCTATTATTAAAGAATTTCTTCCTCATATCCAATCTAAACTCCCCCTGTTTAAGTTTGAATCCATTACCCATTGTTCTGTCACTACAGTCCCTAATGAAGAGTCCCTCCCCAGCATCCCTATAGGCCCCCTTCAGATACTGGAAGGCT